>JAUZST010008842.1:0-13326 GCA_034779995.1 Parotocinclus haroldoi
CTAACTAAAGTGGGAAGTTTATTCCATAGCTGGGGGACCAAATATGAGAAAGCTTTTCCCCCTGCAGTGACTTTTTTTAGCAATGTTACGTAACTGAAAGAAAGCAATTAGTGTGATGTTGTTAATGTGAACGTCAAGGGAGAAATCTGAATCAAATGTAACACCTACGTTTTTTACAGTTGAAAGCCAGACAGTCTTTCACATTCTTGGGTCCGACTAATAAAACCTCAGTTTAGTAAGAGTTAAGTAAAAGGAAATTAAACGACATCCAATTTTGTTATCATTAGGATACGCTGATATGTACAGCTGTGTATCATCTGTATAGCAGTGAAAACCATACCATACAAACATAATAACATGTTTACAAATAATTGAGCCTAAAGGGAGCATGTACAGGGAGAATAAAAGTGGGCCAAGCACAGACCCCTGAGGAACACCATATTTTACTTTAGAGAGCTTAGAGTGTTGATTATTTATAAACAAACTGTTACCGGTCGGCCAGATATGATTTAAACCAGGAAAGTGCCAGTGTCTTAATAACTATAGTGTTTTCTAGCCTATTCAGTAATATATCATGATCTGTTGTGTCAAAAGATGCACTTAAATCTAATAGGACAAGAAAAGAAACATGTCCATTATCTGATGATATTAATAGATTATTCAGTACCCTAATTAATGTTGTTTCAGTACTATGATGAGGCCTGAATCCTGACTGAAATGTTTCATAGATGTCGTTACTTTGGAGGTAACTACAGAGCTGCTGATAGACAACTTTTTCTAATATTTTAGAGAGGAACGGTAGATTTGAGATTGGTCTATAATTAGACAGAACACAAGGGTCAAGATTGCCTTTTTTAATCAGGGGTTTAATTATGGCACATTTAAAGGATTTTGGCACATAACCACAGGCAAGCGATGAATTAAAAATAATAAGTAGTGGTTAGACGAGCTGATCAGTGAGTACAGAAATTACACAGAAAACTACACTAGTGCTGCATCTGGAAGGTTGTCTATTTTTCTTTATCTTCTCGTTAAAGAAAGTCCTGAAGTAATTACCGTTAAAATCATTCTGATCTTCACAGTCGGTTTCTGGGATTTTTTAGTTATTAATTATTATTCTTATTTTTCTCTATCTAGGGTTATACTTATTTTTCTCTTTGGGTCAGTCCATCTCAGTTGAGCTTGGGCAAAAGCTGGCAGTGTTTCTGGGTGTTGTTGATAAATGGCTTTTGCTTTGCATGGTAGAGTTTTAACTTGCACTTGTAGATGGTGATAACTGATAATAGTTTTCTAAAGTTTTCATTAGCCCATGTGCTAATATTCGTTACAGAATGACGTCGGTTTTTAGTGCAGTGCCTCATGAGGGATCGAAGGTCACGGGTGTTCGGTGTTGGTTTCTGCCTTGCCGCTTACTTGCAGAGAATTTTCCAGATTCTCTGAATTTTTGGATGATTTTAGGAACTGTAGATGATAAAATCACTAAATTATTTGCACTCGCATGATGAGAAACGTTGTTCTTAAACTGTCTTGACATTTTGCAGTTTTTTAAAGTGCTGAACCTTGTCCCTTCCTTACTCGTGAGCGACTGAGCCTTTCGTGGATACTCCCTTTATACCCAGTTATGACACTCAACTGTGGAATGTTCCAAACGGGTGTTTTAAGAGCATTCGTCAACTTTCCCAGCCTTTTGTTGCCCCCATCCTAACTCATTTGGAATGTGTTGCAGGCATCAAATTCAAAATTAGTGAATATTTGCAAGAAAGCAAAGTTTATCCGTTTAAACTACCAGAAATATATTGTCTTTGTATTTTATTAAATTGAATATAGTTTGTAAATGATTTTACATAATTATTTCTATGTTCTTAACTGCACTGTAACTGCATGGTTTAACTCTTTGAGGACCAATGGACAATTTTGTCGCATTCTTTTAATGGGACAAATGCGAAGTTGAAACAACTAACAGCCTGAAAGGGTTAAGAAAGAAATCCTTACGGCATTTTCCCCTGTATCACTTCACTTTGACCCTTGAAGGTTATGTCAAGCACATTTGCCATCCATTTAAAGAATGCGACAAAATTGTCCCTTGGTCCTCAAAGGGTTAAAAAACTACAAATTAAAGGAAAAGGCTTCGACATACCTAGCTAGACACACTCACTCCCATAAATAAAAATTAGATGAAACGAAATGTAATCTTTAGTCATCAGAAATGATTAAAGTCCCTGTTTATTGTTATCTTGTTGGCTTATGTCCTTTATTTGTGTTGTGTGTTTTCATGCACTTAAGAATAACTGCACAAAATCAAATTTGGCCTATAATCCAGTAATTGGATAGTGGGGATGCCCTGGGTTTATGATTCTGGCAAAAATTGGATTTATTACTCTGCAGTTTCATAGAAATATGGCATGAAGTTTAAAATTGAATATAAAATAGTAAAATCTTAATTTTCTTGTGTATATACTGCATCTCTGAAGTGTTTGATATCCTTTAATTTGGTGGCATGTTTAATTTCAGGGTTGCCAGACCCACCTGGAAAATTCCTCTAAAGTCAATGGAAAAAGAGGCCAAATATGGTCAGGTTTTTAGAAATATTTGGACCTGGCAGCCATGTGGGAATGCTCATGCACATGTGCAGACTGTAATCTGATCATAGTCAGTCGGATTTTATTTCAGTAATCAGATTACTCATAGCATGTCTACTGGTTATTCGATTAGAATTGGTGTTTTCAACATGTGCATGTGCTCAAGCAACGGTTGCCAGGCCTGTGTATTCTAAAGACTTTACCTGTATTTGATCTGTCTTCCAATCTGTAGCGCTGTCGTTATTCAATGGATGTGGCAACGTCAGAATTAAACGCACCTTGTAATTAAAGGCAGCAAAATAGCTGTTGAACAGTTTGTGGAGCGGTGTGTGCGCTGATGGATCCTCTATCTAAGAGAAGAAATTTTGCTCAGTGACTCTTCATTCTCTTTCGTCCTGTCAATTTATTTCTGTAGCAGTTGTTTTTTTATGAAATGGCGCATTGCCTCAGAGCAACTTTACAATTTTAGGTTACATTCACATCTTCTAATATCTAGATTTTATCTCAAATTGAGCAAGACTGTGGTGACTGTGGCAAATGGAAAGTGGAAAATCACTAAAGGTTATAATACAGAAACTTTGGGAGGAACAAACCTCCTTATGTGGATTGGATGATGAATGTAAGAATGACACTAGGGTGTCTAGTTAAATAAGTTTGTAGTAGTGATGTCACCCTCGTTATCTTTCAGTGGGTGGAGGAGGGTTGGATGTGGATGGAGAGCCTCGCTCATCTGCTTTGAACAGGATCAGTCACACACCAACTGCGAGGAGAGGCAGCAGCTTCCAGACACCCAGAGATGACAGTAAGAGTCTCACCTCTGAAATGTTGGAACATCATAAGGGATACAGGAATGCTGACCTGTGTGTGTGTGGGTCTGTGTCTGTGTCTCTCTCTCTCTCGCTCTCTCTCTCTCTCTCTCTCTCTCTCTCTCTCTCTCTGTGTGTGTGTGTGTGCGTGCTGGGAGTGGGTAGAGCGCAAGTACGATGAGTAGTACGAATGAACTGGAATGGGGTGATTAGCCAGTAAGATAAGAATGTTGCCACTTAGCTGTAAAAACCCGAGCTTAAAACGTGATATTGTTTTGGAGACCGGTTGTAATGTTCCTAAATTAAACCCAACCTAGACATTTGTTTCAAGGTCTTGCATGAAGGTAGACCACATTTGCTAGCACTGGGCCAATTAATTCTTTTAAATGTGGAGATGTAGGACATAACAGGTAAATGGTGTGGATGGACACAGAACTCAGCCTGAAGATAGCTCAAGCTCGGGTGGAGCTGTGCAACATGTAGTTTAGAGATGATGATGCTGAGGAAGCCCAAACAGCACAACCCCCAGCTGCTGAGGAAATCTGAGGAGTAAATGATTCTTTGGACAATTAATTTGTAGAGTTAAACAAGCTACAAAATGAGGATCATGGTGAACCGAA
The DNA here is from genome assembly GCA_034779995.1 of Parotocinclus haroldoi. Lineage (NCBI taxonomy): Eukaryota > Metazoa > Chordata > Actinopteri > Siluriformes > Loricariidae > Parotocinclus > Parotocinclus haroldoi. The sequence continues at coordinate 4,006 of JAUZST010008842.1, forward strand.
AGAAGACAAGTTGCGTGAAAATAAACAGAAATAGATATAGAAATGAATATGGTGGCTGAACAAAACCCTAAAAAAAGTTATGAAGTGTGTAGATATATCGGATCTGTTGTCTCAAGCTGCGGAAGGGGATTCTTGCTACTCCCTGGGGGGGTGTAGAGGTGTCTTAATTAACTAATTAATAACCTACCTGAGCAAAGGGAAGGCTTACATGCTTGGCATTGACTTAGAATTCCATGAACTGACTACTGCAGTCACAGGAACAGCTGGCTACTGGACGCACAATGGGAAGATATATAGATGGTTGTATCTGAGTGATTGAGACGATTGTGACAGTGTCTCCTTTGTTTACACCGGCTACAAGGGTCACCTTCTCTGACAAACAAAAGTTCTGCTGTTTTTATTGAACGACCTACTCACTAAGGAGCTCACACATTGATGGTGAAAGTTCTTATAACACTGGCAGCCTTAAATGTTTCACAAGCGTTTCACATGTCCCTCAAAGGCAAGAACTGAACTGTGGGGGAATCAAACCTCGGTTTAACACAGTGAGACTATTGCTAGGGGTGCAGCCTGTGTCACTTAGGATTCCGCGGCAGGTAGGTGCGCAGATGAGAAGGAGGATTGTAGAGTGGAGGTGAATGAGCGCTTGGTTGAAAATGTTCAAGGGGAGAGTGGTGGTGGGCAGGGTGATTTTGAAACTGTTTTTCAGGGCAGTGGAGCTACTGGTGAGATTAGTGGTATTAGTGAGATTAGTAGTATTGACAGCACAGAAAACTGTTTATGATGTCATTTCACAGCAGAAGCGGTACCGCCGTAAAAACATATGACTTCCATCAGGAAAGCCAAGTCAGCAAAGACTGGTTCTAAGATTCGTGCTGATTGTACGAATGCTGAGTGACAGAACACACTGAGATAGGACTTTATCTGTCTGTTTTTCTTGCCCTTTCATTAGGAGCTACAGTACTGTCTCAGAGTGAGATAGCCATGGAACTAAAATTTCTTACGTTTGTGTAGGTATGTAAGCCCCAAATAGAGGGCTGGATAGAGTGGAGTTTTTCTCTATGTTAAATCAAACGCTAAAGCCTCTCTCTTATGAGGAGCCTGTCATGATGAGTGGGGACTGGAACTGTACTCTGAATTTTGTTGAGGACAGAAATGCGGTTGAACCATACCCCCAGTCTGCTGTTGCACTCATTAGTACTGTATCTGCTTATAACTTGGTTGATGTGTGGCATGAAAAACATCCTCTTGTTAAGCAGTATACATGGGTGTAGGAGAATGCAGTGAGAGTTTCTGCAGCAGGACTGGGACAGATTTTATGTCTGATATGGAATCAGTCAGGCCAGCATTTTTCCAACCTCTCTGTCCGATCACTAGTAATGCACTGTAGACTTGTCACTTGAAACCAATGGTTGTCAGGGGTCAATCTGGTATTTTAATAGGAAACTTTTAAAAGATAAATGTTTTTGTGATTATTTCTAGGCGTTTTGGGTGGAGTGGGTTTTAAAGAAAGAAGATTTTGAAAATCTCGTGCAGTGGTGGGAGATAGGAAAGACGCATTAGAACTTTGGGTCAGGATTTTACATCCTGTTCAACTACAAAATTGAGAAAAAATGTTCAGGCCCTTGAGAATGATATTGTAAGAGTTCATGACCTCATGATTAATGAAAATATTTCTGAGCTTCAGACTGATTTGTCTGACAAGTAAACTAAGAACTATTTTACATGAAAGAGCAAAAGGGGCCTTGGTTAGATCAAAATATTTGTCAGTAAATGATATGAATGCTCCCACTGCTTTCTTTTTTGATTTGGAACAGTCCACGGCTGAGCATCAGTCACTGAGGTCACTAAGTAAAGCTGATGGCTCTCACACCACAGACCCTATTGAACTGCGATTGTTACGCCCCAATATAGTGGTTAGGGGTATGGTACAGGGGTCGGTAACAAAATGTGAACCTGAACCGTATCAATGAACCGGGAGGCAGAACAGACAACACCAAAAGGAACGTTTTGTACCCTTTACTTGTGAGTTTCAGCATGGGCATCGGTACAGATTTTCTATACAGGGGACATACAGGTAGTCACAGAAGAGTAAAACAAAAAACGGGACAATGGCACAAACGGAAAATGCAATAGGACTGGTGGTGCTAAACCAAAGAACACAACAAAACATAACCAGCCTGCCCTGCTGTACACATCAGAACTTCTAACCCCTATCAAAACAAAACTAGCTACTCTAAGCTTCCCTTTCCAAGTATAAATACATGGGGTGGCACACACCTCTTACCTAATGTATCAATACAGCGTCTCCTAGGTGGGTAAAAAATGTAAGGGCGCCCTAACTTACCTGCCCAAACCCTGGAGTACAACACCACGGGTTGTAATCAGCCAACAGAGAACAAACAGACGCCCTACGTTACATTGGGTTAAACAATAGGTACAGGGTCTAATAACAAAAAAAGGAAACATCTACTCAGCTCTCGCTCACGTTATTTCGATCGCGTTTTTTCTCCCCACCCTACCCCCAAAAAGAGCTTGCGCGCTCTCTCCAATCTCCACCTCTCCTCGTGCTTTCGCGCTTAAAAGATGTAGCTCTCCTCAAGTCCCGCCTCCGCACTATTCTGGTTGGCCGGAAGACCACGTCTCGAAAGGGACTCAGGCATGAGAGACAAGAGAAAACCAATCAGCAGAGAGTAACAACAGCTGGTTAATAGAACTACGTGGTTAGGCACGTAACAGCGATGAATCCAGCGACAAGTCAAGCCTTGGATTCTTTCCTTGGATTTCTTGTTCCATTGCAAACAGACTCAGAAGTGTTTTATGGTCACTTATTCACTTAGACCAATCTTACGGTGTACCTAAAAGGTCCATTTATGATAATCTGTTTTTAATCAGAGATGTAATGGACTTTGCACATGTCAGGTACAGAGTTTGGTTCATTGTCACTTAGACCATGACTGCCTGTTTTATATCTTGGGGATGTTTTGTATCATGGGTCAAACTGCTATAAACAGGTGCTTCATGTATGACCAAGGTGTGTAGGGATTTGAGTCTTCCAGTTTAAGTTAGAAGGCATTAGACAAGGATGTCCACACTCTGGACAACTTTATAGATTAGCCGTTGAACCAGATCTCTGTTTACTGAGGACAAAGCTAACAGGTCTGCAAATTGAAAATGGCTTCATAAGGCTTTTGACTTATGCTGATGACGTCACAGTTGTGAATCGCAATAATGAGGATGTCATTGCCTTGCAAAATAGCAAAATGACAATTTATGAAAAATTTGACCTGGTTAAACTGGGGGAAGACAGAGGCTTTGTGGTATGGCCCTAGGTTTGAAGATATTACCCTGCCATCACTTCCTGGTGGTGTGCAGTGAGGGAGAATTGGGATGAAAGTCCTAGGAGTTTGGCTGGGGACAGAAGAAGTAAAGGTAAATATTTGCTCCTCCAGTTATACAGGGGTCGAGTGCTGATAACCAATAACCTAACAGCATTAGCTCTGTGGCATAAATTCACTATGCTCAATCCGCCCAGGGGACTCATTGACGACATTCAAAGAGCACTGGTGCATTGTTTTTGGAGTGGTCAACACTGGCTGAGGGCTGCAGTGCATGAGGGCGGACAGGGATTGATTTACATCCGGTCAAGAGTTGCAGTTTTGCATTTACAGGCAGTGCAGCAGCTATTGTACCTTGAGCATCATGGATGGATGAACATGGCCGGTGCACTTCTTGGGGCTGCTGGTCCATTGGGTTTGGATGAATACCTATTTTGCCTTTCACTGAACTTATTGGACTTAGGAGGGCTGACTGGTTTTTATGAGGCAATGATACAGGCCTTGGCAGCTCTTATCTTTTACAGTTTTAAAAGCTTTATTGACATGACAAATCTTTCATTCGTATTGCCCAAAGCTTGGGTACAAAACAAAAATATATTTTAAAAAAGGGTATAAAGTGTTTGTGTGCGTGTGTGATGGCTGAACTGGTCACTGTCTGTCCCTCAGCTGGTGGCAGGTGTGTTTTTGTGTAGAGTGCTGCCAGGACACAGCTCTCTTCATGTTCCCCCAGTAGGTGGGGCAGTTTTGCAGAGGGGTGAGGTAGGTAAAATTGGGGATGATCTGTTGGAATTTGGTGAAGTATTGTGATTTAATATTTGGTACACTCGATGAGGAAGTGCAGCTCTGTCTCACTTTTTATTAAGTGTACACTGCTGACACACACTCCTCTCTCGGGGCAGTCAAGACTTTCGGTGTCGCCCCGTCTCTATGGCCAGGTGGTGCACTGTACCTTAGGCTGCACCTGGTCATGGTGTGTCTCAGTTTAGGATCAGTCATTGTGGTCAGATGCTCTGCCACAGTGTACTGTCTATTTAGGGCCAGATAACATTTCATTTTATTCTGAGATTTACTTTTTTCCCCAGTGACATAAATAATTACATTTTAGTGTTTGTGTAATTTGGTTTGTCTGAATGGGGTTTGAGAATTTTCTCTGGTCCTGAGTCTGTAGTGTGTTAGTGTGTGTTTGTGGAACGGTGCAGCAGTGACTCAGGACCAGTTGGATGAGGGGACTGGTGTGTTGGCCCAGAGAGCTGGATCTTTTCTGGAATGTTAGTACTTTGGTTTTCTTTCGGTTCAGCGTCAGGGCCCAGGTCTGACAGTACTGCTTCAGCAGGTCCAGGTTTTGCTGAAGACCCTGAGCAGTGGGGGACAGCAGGACGAGTTCATCTTCATACAGAACCTCTGAGTGGTGTAGAGTGAGACCAGGTGCTAGGGAACTTTCTAAAATAGTGGCCAGCTTGTTAATATAAATATTAAATAATGTGGAACCGCAGCCCTGTCTTACTTCCTGCTCCTGAGATCAAATCTGTTCTTTTATTCCCAATTCATATTCCGCACATTTTGACTGTGTACATACATTTAATAAGATCGTATGATTTACCTCCTACACAACTTTCTTAAAAGGTAATTAAAAGGTCTAGAGGAGTTTGATGGTTCTTTCTAATTCTATTAGTTTTCCGCTGATTTGTTTTTGTTTTGGATTTGTTTTAATTTCACTCTAATTACACATTTATGCAGCGATTGGAAATGATTCGTCCAGATTTATCCATCTTGAATTGCCAATTCTTCCTTCTGTCTTTTCTTCAGTTTGTTCCAGTTGTTCCAAAACTGGTGAGTTAATTGATTCCTCGATTAGTGTAAGTATTTCTGTGCGTGTCGTGCTTTTTTGGTTCTGAGTGTACTGTGATAATTTCCTAAGTTCTTTTCTCAGGTTTTGACAGTCTTTATCAAAGCTCTTGTCATCTTTTGTACCTTGAGTTTGTGATCTAATTTTAGGTTTTAGTTTGGCTTTCATTGCTGTTCTTTCAAAAAGTAAGTTAATATTTTGAGTAGCCTGATTTACTGTGAGTGTATGTGGTGTCCAGAAAAGTGTTTGAATTTCTTGATTTCCAATTACTTTCCGGAACTCTTCTTTGCTATTTTGGGCCCATCTGTATGTATGGATGTTGTACAGCTTACTGGGTGAGTGGTGGTGTTAATTGTCTGTCTTTTTAATGAACACAGTAATTTGGCTGTGATCAGACAAGGGGGTTAGTATAACCATTAGTTTAACAGTGAATGCACTGAGAGAGAAAGGATCTAAATCTGTTATCATGTACTGTACTATTGCCACATGTGAGAAACATGTGTACCTTCCTAAAGGGTCCCCTTTTATACTGCCGTCGATGATGTACAGACCCAGACCTCGACAGAGCTGCAGTAGGGCTTTACTGTTTTTGTTTACTGTGGGGTCTAGATTGTTCCTATGGATCAAGGATGAATGTCCCTGGTCAGGACTCTACTTCGGCAGGACAAAGGGAGGCGGACGGGACCCGGGTGTTGCGGGAAGGTATAGCCGTATGGGGAGTAGCAGTGAGTGAGTGGTTAGTGCTGGTGGAAAATGCTTCGGTCAGTGAATATGACAAACAGCAAAAACGTCAGAAACATTCCCACTTAAAGATACGTGTTATAGTGGTTCTAAAAACCAGATCTGTTGACCAGTGTACCAGGGCACTATCTGAACACTCACATATATGAGTATAGTTTTCATTGGGAAAGGACTTCTCCTGTCTGTTTTGCTATTTTATCCTTTACTGCTCTCTATTGCTATTTCATGTAGTTATGGTGATTCTGAGGTTGGGATCTCTCAATGGGTTTAGAGATATGGGTAAGCAGTCTCTTTATTTCTGAATTCTTTACCCTAAAACAGCTGAGTGTGTGTTTTTTATTACAAGAGACACATAGTGATGAGGATATAGCAACAGACTGGGGGTTATGGTGGAAATGAGAGCTTTTTCTTAGTCTTGGCTCTAATACTAGTGCAGGTGTGGCTGTACTCTTCTCACAGTCTTTTACAGTTTACAGCTATCTTAAAAAAAGAAATGAAAGCAGGACGATTACTGATGATTAGAGTTCACGAGCACGTTTACACTTTTATTAATGTGTACGTTCCTAATAGGGAGCCTGATCGACTAGAACTTTTTATCATATTGAAACAAGCACTGCAGTCCGTCCCCTCTGGTGACATTATTGCATTGGGAGAGGATTGGAACTGTACACTGGACTTTATTCGGATTACCATTGATGCACTTTTGATTTTCCGTAGCTTATGGTACTTTGATGAGAAAAGGTTTTCTGTGATAAGTGTAAGATGTTTTGGGGACACTGGGAAGGAAGGACACTGACAGGAAGGGGGACTTTGTTAGTCTTATGAAGACTTTACATCTTTTTCTACAGTTAAGCTGAGCTCAGCTATCCAAAGGTTCGAGCACGACATTGAAAAGATTAATAATTTCATGATACAGTGGGTACAAAAAGTATTCAGACCCTTTGAAATTGATGACTCTTTGTTTCATTGCAACCATTTGCTAAAATCAAAAAAGTTAGTTTTATTTCTCATTAATGTACACTCAGTATCCCATCTTGACAAAAAAACAGACATATAATTTTTTGCAAATTTATTAAAAAAGAAAAACTGAATAATCTATATGGCCATAAGTATTCAGACTCTATGCTCAGTATTTTATAGAAGCACCCTTTTGAGTTAGTACAGCATGAGTTTTCTTGGGCAAGTTTTTCACATCTTGCTTGTGAACGTTGGTAGACAGCCATTTTCAGGTCCCTTCATAGATGCTCAATTGGGTGTAGGTCAGGTCTCTGGCTAGGCCAGTCAAGAATGGACACAGAGTTGCTCTGAAGCCACTCCTTTGTTATTTTAGCTGTGTGTTTAGGGTCATTGTCTTGTTGGAAGGTGAACCTTCGGCCCAGTCTGAGGTCCTGAACACTCTGGAAGAGGTTTTCTTTCAGGATAAGTCTGTACTTGGCCGCATTCATCTTTCCTTCAGTTGCAACCGGTCGTCCTGTCCCTGCAGCTAAAAAAACACCCCCATAGCATGATGCTGCCACCATCATGTTTCACTGTTGGGTTTGTATAGGGCAGGTGATGAGCAGTGCCTGGTTTTCTCCATACATACCGAATTAAGACCAGAATTAACGCCAAAAAGTTCAACCTTCGTCTCATCAGGCCAGAGAATCTTTTTTCTCATAATCTGGGAGTTTTTCATGTGTTTTTTTTTGCAAACTCTATACTGGATTTCATATGTCTTACACTGAGGAGAAGTTTCCGTCAGGTCACTCTACCATAAAGGCCCGACTGATGGAGGTTACAGTGATAGTTGGCTTTGTGGAACTTTTTCTCATCTCCCTCCTGCACCTCTGGAGCTCAGCCACAGTGATCTTTGGGTTCTTCTTTACTTTCTCACCAAGGCTCTTCTCCCACTGATTGCTCAGTTTGGCTGGACGGCCAGGTCTAGGAAGAGTTCTGGTCGTCCCCCACTGTGCTCCTAGGAACCTTGAGTGCTGCAGAAATTGTTTTGTAACCTTGGCAGATCTGTGCCCACAATTCTGTCTCTGAGCTCCTTGGGCAGTTCCTTTAACCTCATGGTTCTCATTAGCATTGCCATGCACTGTGAGCAGTGAGCTCTTATATAGACAGGTGTGTGCTTATTTCAGTTTTTCTTTTTTAATACATTTACAAAAATTTCTACATGTCTGTTTTTTGTTTTTGTCAAAACGGGATCCTGAGTGTACATTAATGATAAATAAAATGAACTTTTTTTGATTTTAGCAAATGGGTGCAATGAATCAAAGAGCGCAAAATGTAAAGGGGTGTGAATACTTTTCATAGCCACTGCATCTGTATATTTATAAATAGAGAGTGTACATCATACATGCGAAAATCCTTGCACCGACATCAAGACTTTACCCGTCTCTCTCACTTCCTCTTTTTCATCACTATTTACGACCTGAGAGTCATAGTGTTGTTGCCGTGTTGTCTAAGTCTTGTTTACTCATCAGTAACACCACAGATGTGGGCAGTGGTTTAGAACCAACCCTCAACATGATTTACACAATAAATGCATATATACTTGGGATATCATGTAAATATTACAAATAACCGGGGAGGGAGACTATGAACCACCCTCGCATGTTATGATTTGGGGTGGAATATCGGTGAACAGAAATACAAAATATACAAAATGGGTGCATTGTCCTTCATTGTGGTCTCAGATATAAATGTTTGGACAGGTGAACCAAATTGGACCACCTCAACAGACACCCTTATCCAGAGAGACTTACAATCCAAGCATTTGTGGGTTAAGGGCCTTGCTCAGGGACCCAACTGTGGCAGAGGTGGGATTTTGAACGCTGGACCTTCTGGTCCGTAGTCCAGTACCTTAACCACCAGGCCACCACAGTCCTAGACGAAGACGACTTGGTTGTCGCTGTAACACCTTTTTTGGCACCTCTGTGTATCTCGACGTGTCTGCGTTCTTCTGAAGCACATTTCCTTTCATGGTATTTAGCAGACACCCTTACCCAGAGCGACCTACAATAACGTCATACAGCCTTACAATTCGTACAGAATTATTAGAGAGAAGGGTCCGGTGCAAGCATAATGGCAAGGCCCCAGCACCCCATGTCACAGAGAAGGGTTTCAGACCTGGGGACACCACACAATGACAGAGCTCAGATCACTGGAGGCTGGTTAGTTCATTTTGTACTTAGTGCCGAATCCAAACCTGGTTCAAACACGACAACTTGCCATCGCCACAACATACTGTATATATTCACAATATTCACATATACTCAAACTGCCCCCGAATGTACTCATATATACAGTCGATTCCCGTTAATGTTACCACATGGGGACGGGATGGTTTTGGTCCTAATAAGCGGCTGGTACGATTAATCGAACATGCTCTATGTTACAAGACGGGACGTG
>JAUZST010008843.1:0-13326 GCA_034779995.1 Parotocinclus haroldoi
TCTGTGTGTGTCTGTCTGTGTGTGTGTGTGTGTGTGTGTGTGTGTAATATGTATGCCATTACTTATGTTTATTTAAACATATATACATATACACTGATCAATTCATTATGGGATATTTCACTTTGTGAAAGAAATATAAATAATATTATATATAATAATATATAAATATATAGATAGATAGATAGATAGATAAATAGATAGATAGATAGACAGACAGACAGACAGACAGATAGATATACACACACACTGCTCAAAATACACAACACAATATCACTCCAAGTAAATCAAACTTCTGTGAAATCAAACTGTCCACTTAGGAAACAACACTGATTGACAATCGATTTCACATGCTGTTGTACAAATGGAACATAAAACAGTTGGAAATGATTGACAATCAGCAAGACACACTCAGTAAAGGAGTGGTTCTGCAGGTGGGGACCACAGACCACTTCTCAGTACCTATGCTTTCCTGGCTGATGTTTTGGTCACTTTTGAATGTTGGTGGTGCTTCCACACTCGTGGTAGCATGAGACGGACTCTACAGCCCACACAAACGTCTCAGGTAGTGCAGCTCATCCAGGATGGCACATCAATGCGAGCTGTGGATAGAAGGTTTGCTGTGTCTGTCAGCGTAGTGTCCAGAGGCTGTGGCGGAGGTCGTAGGAGGGCAACAACCCAGGAGCAGGACCGCTACATCTGTCTTTGTGCATGGAGGAACAAGAGGAGCACTGCCAGAGCCCTGCAAAAGGACCTCCAGCAGGCCACAAATGTGCATGTGCCAGAGAACTTCAGGATTGGCAAATTTGCCACTGGCGTCCTGTGCTCTTTTCAGATGAAAGCAGGTTCACACTGAGCATGTGTGACAGACGTGACAGAGTCTGGAGACACCGTGGAGAGCGATCTGCTGCCTGCAACATTCTTCAGCATGACTGGATTGGCAGTGGGTCAGTAATGGTGTGGGGTGGCATTTCTTTGGAGGGCCGCACAGCCCTCCATGTGCTCGCCAGGGGTAATCTGACTGCCTCTCCTCAGACCCCTTCTGAGACCATATGCTGGTGCAGTGGGCCCTGGGTTCCACCTAATGCAGGACAATGCTAGACCTCATGTGGCTGGTTGAAGATGAAGGTATTAAAGCTATGGACTGGCCCGCCCGATCCCTAGACCTGAATCCAATTGAGCACATCTAGGACATCATGTCTCGCTCCATTCACCAACATCACGTTGCACCACAGACTATCCAGGTGTTGGCGGACGCTTAAGTCCAGGCCTGGGAGGAGATCCCTCAGGAGACCATCCGCCACCTCATCAGGAACATGCCCAGGCATTGTAGGGAGGTCATACAGGCACATGGAGGCCACACACAATACTGAGTCTCATTTTGAACGCGCGCACAAAGTAAAGAAAAGGAACAAATATACATACAATAAAATTAGTATTAGAAATAAAATTGTGAATTGTGATTGTATCCTGACACGCCTATACATTACATTTATGGATATAGTCTGGTTAAAGAGAACTTCAATAGTGACATTATTGCCAAGAGTGTTGCCAACCTTTATCAATGGCTTTCATCAAATCCTGTAGTAGCACCTGCTTCCACTCCTGTGTGTCATCAAAGCTATAGAGAACCCACTTCTTTAACAGTGTCTCACCATCGCCATGCATATCAGTGGTGAGGAGCCCAGGGAACCACTCCTCCAGCAGAGAATCAATATGATCAACCACCTGGCCTAAAAGCACATGACCTAGAGAAATGTCAGAAATGACATGGTTCTGCTTAAATAATGGTAAACATCCAACAAAATCAGTATCATATATTCTAAATTGCTTTAGATGTTTGGTAATGGTAAAGCATTACTTCCCATAAACTTTCATGTGTAACAAATGTACACATGTACATTCAAATGTACACACGCTTGAGCAGAAAAACTGCAGCCCACATGGTTAGCGCTGTTGAAGCACAGCTCCAGAGATCCCAGGTTAGGATCCCATCTGTGTGGAGTTTTTATAAGTTTGCTTCTACAAGTTTCCTACAGGTACTCCAGTTCCCTCTCACCTTTCAAAGGCATTTGTATGTACAGGCCACTGTATTTAGTGCTGATCCAAAGCCCAGATAAGAATGAAAGGGTTGTGGTAAGACCTGTATCTGGCATAAGGCCTGATCCAGGTCTAATATGTATATCAGATTTGATGTTACGATCCCCAATTGTTGCATTTGAATAAAGAGGCATTCCTTGCAGTTGGGAAAAAACGCTGAGAAAACTTCTGTTGAAATGAGGAGAACAGAGCTGTGAGATGACAGCACTAACCACTTGTAACACATAAAATTCTAGCATTGAGACGTTTAAAAAACCCAGCAACACTGCTGTGTCTGATCCACTCATACCAGCACAATATCAGTGTAACCACAATCCTGAGAACGATCCACCAACTAGTGTAAGTAATAAATATTTTGGGGGTCCTGACCATCAGAGGACAGAGTAAAGGTGGCAAAAAGCATGCAGAAACAGATATCCTTAAATTCTATAATTCTCTACTCTCACAATGTTTAAGTCCAGGTTAAATACTGTTCTGTTTAGCTGTGCATATGACACCTGATTGTTTTTTTTTCTTTTTGCCTGTGCTCTGCTTTTTATTATTTTAAACTGTTCGCCTAGGTTAATGTTTTGATGTGTTTTAATTATACTTTTAACTTTGTTTTTTGATTTTATTTTTTTTATTTCATTTTATTATACATTTTTAATTCTGTAAAGCACTTAGAATTGCCTCATGTATGAATGGTGCTATACAAATAAACTTTCCTTGCTTTGCCTATAAATACAAAGGGCTTCTATACGGTAAGTACATTTTATCAAATGGGAACAATGGTAGAAACTGAGAGGTGCACATAATAAAGTGATCAGTGAGTGCAACAACTATCAACTTTCTTCCAGATTACATTACGCTTGTGCAGCACAGCCATTAATGAAAGACATATGCTACACAACCCGAATAGAGATGTTCTAAATAAGTCTAACAAAGTGAAAAGCAGTAAGGGAGACAACGTGATTTGATAATGACACACCTTTATGGGAGCAAGGCACTGTAACATCAACAAAGCTGGAAGGGTTGTTTAAAAGTGAGCAGGATTCCACTAGGTAGTATGCCTCAGCAGACCAGTTCAAGTACACCCCTGTCCTCCAGCATATCCGATTGGGTCTTAAAGCTTTCTCTGAAGGATATGATAAGAATTCACAAAAAAATCAGCTTCTGAAGACTATTAGAACTGGATAAACACTAACACAGGCCAAGAAGTTTTTAGTGTAAAATTATTATTTATAATATTTTATTTCTGGTTTAAAATGTTGATTAGCTTTATTCAACTATACATATTACCTTTCCCTGAGAGCATGAATGAGGAGACCTCCAGCAGATGGCTGATGAGCCTGGACCAAAAGCCCATAGGGAAATAGGGCATCTCATATCGCCTCACAACGATTTCCGAATTCTCACAGTGAGGAAGCTCAATCAGTGGTTTGTGATTAGACAAGCTGCACAGAAAAGTGATGCGTAAAAGAAATCTCCTAAAACATGCAGATTTAGACATTGCTACGATATACAGAACTGTGCAAATGTCTTAGGCCAACATTAGATTAGATATACCACTAGAAAAGCAATACTATAGCAATCGCATATAATTATTTATTTTAAATGTCTCCTTATTACAATACAACCAGAAAAAAAATGTAAATCTGTATGGAGAAATAAAAAACTGAAAAACAAATGAGCTATCTGTTACATGAGCAGCTTCTGGCAGCTTCACTGGAATACTAAGTCAAAGAAAGCTTGATCAGGAACTACCTTTTTGAAAGGGCAGCAAACAACAAAACTTTTTTGGAAGAGAAATAGGGTGAAAAGCTAAGATATGCTAAAGATGACAAAGACTGGAATGAATATCAGAGTAAAATAGCATTACGGAGTCGCGATTCCAAGCTTCTTGGTCCAATTGTTGACTATATGTTACATATATAGTTATTACACCATTGCTAAAACAACAAATCTACGTGCAGTCCAAGACTTTTGCAACTATTGTAGACTATAATACCATCTACTAAAGAAACATGACTGGCTATATTCTGTAAGATCATACCAGCTGGGCACCATCAGCTGCTCATCCCCAAAAGGCAGTGCAATTTGAAACTTCTCCAGCAATTTCAAATACTGCACAAGCTGGTCATTAGGAAAGCATCGGCTCTCATTGAGAAATTTCACCACCGCTGAACGCTGTATTACCCCCCTGGGGTTCTCACACAGGCTTTGCAGAGTCAGAATCTAGAACCACATACCAAAATACAAAAATAAATATGTCTGTCTGGGACATTATAAGGTAGCCCACTAGCTTACACATCCAGCTAATTAAACATATTCACCATTACATTCCCCACTGACCATATCCAAGACATAATTAATGTATGTGGGTGTGTATGAGTATAAAGTTTACAATAGCACTGCTAATAGCTTCTTACACTTACACTGGTCTTTATTACAGATATACCCTAAAGCTCATCCTTTTCTATGTGCTAACCTTCACTGGACCAAGAAGTGCTAAGTTTTGTTACCTCTACTGGCTGTTTATTGCACAGACCATCTACCAGCCAGCTGCCAGCCAGCCAGCCAGCCAGTTTTTCTTTTTTTAACTAGTTTTAACTAGAGCAACACTGCTGAAAATGAAAAACTCGTACTATTGCTGCATCGGCTGTCATTTTAGCACTTCATGATACCGTAAAAACATCCCATAAAAAACAAAAACAGTCATCCCAAGGGTTATGTGGTTTTTAACCATATTTAACCTATTAGTCTGCATTGAAAATAAATTATATGTTTAGGGTTACACTGAAATACACTATATCAAAGTGACAACACAATGATGAATTAGCACCAGACCTCCAAGGGTTAAATGCTCTGGTTTAAAGGGTGATCCTATGCTAATAAAGTGGGTGGCTACCTGTATGGTAGGTGCAGGTGAATTTCATTACCAATGTGTGTAGGGGAAAAGCAAACGTAGGAAATACATCACCAATGAAGTATATATTATGTGCATTTTAAGATGTTTGTGTATGACCTTTGCGATGACATTGCACAGCCACTGGGGATCAATGAAATATAAGTCTCGAAGTTGGAACACTGGGTCATCAAAATGCAGAAGCACACCTGGGGTTTTACAGACAAATAAATGACAGACAAACCATACATACCCATGAGAAAAAATCACCTATGAAGTTATAAACTTCAGTCACCAAAGAAAACAGTAAAAAACTTCCATTTAATTCTAGAGTAAAGCCCCCTCTTCCATATCTCACCAGTCTCGCTGAGAAAGCGAATGGCATGAGCAAGTTCCCCGTCTTCCAGCTGCAGTTGGCTCTCCTCAATGATCTCCATGAGGCGCTGATGTATGAGTACAGGGAACTCGGGAGGTACACGTCCCCTCTCTTGCAGAATCCTCCGCTCCAATTCAACGTAAGAATCAGGAACCAGCTGGCCCATTACCGGCTGCCCCTGGATCTACAGATGGAGGTAAATTTGCAAAATTAACATCCAATTTAAAAACACAATTTCCCACAATCTTTTAGCCATTGATGATTCCCACCTGAACAAAGCCAGCCCAAGATACAGATCATGATATCTGAGAGCTACTACATGCTTTCTTTTAGTGTTTTATTTTTTTTTGGTCTTCTTTTCTAATACCTGGTAACCCTCAAATTAAATGCACCACCTAAAAATGGCTACCAAACACTTTTACTGAGATGCTGCAATGCAGTAAATGTGCAAATAAATGAATGATTGGATTATTTAATTATTAACATTAACATTTGAAGATTATGTCACATCCCTCCATAATCCAACAGATTACTATACTAGTTAGTATAATAATAATAGAAATCCGATTCATGTCAGAGCCACTGAGCTTTCCCATTAGTGGACTACCCATGTGCATAGAATTGTATTTAATTGTATTTAATAGAATTGAAAAAAAATCTGATTTTCTTCAGTTATCGGACTAAGCGTTTACACCTGGCAATCACTCCAATAAGAAAATGACCAGAGTATTAGCACGAATGTAAACGCACACATTCTTGTTCAGACTTTATGCATTACCTTAAATTTGATGACCTCTCTGGCAATGGCCTTGCGCAGTATGCTGATGGAATCAGACTCTTCGCAGGCACACAGCATGTGATTCTCCTTAATGGCTGGTAAACCTGGCTGGGACAGCACTTCCTCATGCAGTTTATGCACACATTTCTGCACTTGGAAATCTTCACACTCGTCCAGATGAGTACCAACCAGCATTACAGATGAAAGTGGGGCTAATGCCTAAGCGAAAAATAAAACAGTTGAGCAGCATCTGGACTACACTGGAATACTAAGTCAAACTAAAGCAGCTGAACACAGCAACAGAAAGTCACCTAGTAATAATAAAATCCTTAAATATCAGAACTCCAAACCTACAGATTTTAGCTCACCTTGATATTAAAGAGCCATGGTCTGAGTGCATCCAACTCGCTGACTCCTTTACTCATGTCATACAGCACCAAATATAGCGCTCTAGAGCTCATGAAATGTTGGTGAGATCCACTGTACTCATATCCACCTGCATATTCACAAAGACGTTTAAGGTTTTATTTCAGGCATTAGGAGTAAAAGTCTATTACCACCTAAGAATCCAACCTGAGAAGTCCCAGACATTGATAACCATGTTTTTCTTGTCCCGGTCTCGGATGGCCCAATCTTTGACACTGATGGTTGAAACGTGTGTACTAATGTACCATTGGGAACGCTTTAGCTTCATCAGCTGCTGGATTAGTGTGGTCTTGCCACTCCCTGCATTCCCCAACACTATCATCTTCATGCGGAAATAAGGAACAGCCTTCTTCAGACGGTGCTGGAAGTACCTAAATTGGAGGTGGAGGGTTTGGTGGCAGTACAGAAAATCTTAGCTAGAACTGCTAAAGTCGAATAGTGAATTTCAGAATAAGCTAGAATACTTATTGGAACATTACGGGCATACAAACAATTTTCATATTTCCCTTTATGGGCAAAAATATATGTTATCTCACTTTACAAACACTTCATTTACTGAAATACTACAATTGTACCTCAATTAAAATGAGATCAGTAAACATGCCTCACAAGTGATGAAAACAGAGACAGTGACTCGTACCTAACAATGTCTTTGGTCTTGTTGCCAATGTGTTTTAAATCCATCTGAAGGTGAAGTCTATCCAGAGGCAAATCCCATAGTCTGCTCAGTTTACCCATCTCATCAGGGAAAGAACGCAGGCCAACATTACCATTCACATCCAGAGAAGTCAATTCTACCAGCAATCCAATCTGAGGTGGGAGCTAACAACAAGGACAATGTATCATTATCAAGTTATTTTCTTATGTTTCAATCACAAAGTATAGCTACAATACAATACAGTCGAATCCGGGTAAGGGGACCCCTGGTTAATAGGACTAGTCACGTATTCGGACCAAATTCTAAAGTAATACGTGTAATGTTATTCGCTTATTTGGAACAAAATTCTGTTTAATCCGACCAAAGAACAAGAGAGCAAATAAGAAAAAAAAAAGCCACAAGTCGCCGCTTAGCCACTGCAAAGCGGGTCAGCGAGATACGGGACGATTTTTGTGATCCCTGGGAGAATTTCAGGAAGGTGGTCAGGAAATCTGAAAAGTTGTGTTGACAAGAGCAAAACCAGCGGGAGGTGAACACGCTCACCACTTTCTTGATTTTGTTCAAGTGCAGTTCGTCAAGAAAACGCGTCAGATCACACTGGATAAGATCTTCAAACGTTGACTGGAATCTAGTAAGAACTTGTTTTTTACAGTATTATGCTTCACATGCTGAGTATCTATACATTTTGTTGTAGATCGTTTCGAAAACTTGGTTGCATATTTATTTTTCAGCGAACTAAGTTCATAAGCAACAGTAGTTCTTATTTGTACATTCGCTATACGTGTAAATCGCACAATAAAGGTTTAATAAACATTTAATATGTTGCATAAATTATAGCATGTCCCGTATTGTAACATAGGGCATGTTCGTTTAATCGGACCAGCCGGTTATTAGGACCAAAACGATCTTGTTCCAAAGTGGTCCCATTAACCGGATTCCACTGTATATGCTTATATTGGTTTTGATCAATATAAGAGGTATGTTAAAAACAGAATGTTGCTGTGTCTAATTATTTGCAATTAAGCAGCATTGAATAAACAAATAAAATAAAGTATTTTGTTTACTTGGGTTCCTTGTGACTGAAAATGTTTTGTTCTGTTTTCCTGTGGTCAGTTAAAAAAATTAAATAATTTAGTCATTTGCATGATTTTAGCCAATGAGTTGTATGTAGTTGTAGAGATGTAGTTGTAGTACAAACCATTACTAACCATAGCCAGAAATCACACAAAAAACGAGACATACTTTTAAGTGTATTTAGTAACACATACTTTTATAATTCTACCCGAGTAAAATATGCAAGCCATACTTCAACTTTTACTTGAGCATTTTTTATCTGGTTTGTAGTACTTCCAAATAAGTAAAGAATTTGTATGTTCTCCCTCCCTTCAGTTGTGAGTGGGTAAACTTTTGTTTTTAAAAGAGCTGGTATCTGTAAATGTCTGATATTCGTAAAACATTTTTGTGTAACATTATCATTATACAAGTAAATAAGCTTTCTGATGAGCTCAGAAAAAGAGTCAGACAGTCAGACAGAAAACAATTTAGGAATTGTAAGACCATTGCTTCTTGGTCGACCAACAAAATTCACCCTAAGATCAAATAATGTAATAGTCTGAGAGGCCACAAAGGAACTCAGGTCCTCTCTCGCATGGCGTTATGTTTATGTTCATGAATCCACCATCAGAAGAAGAAAATGGTGTTCTTCAAGACACAGTTCAAAACACAGTTCTTCAAAAATAATATTGCTGACCATCACGTGACGTGGACTTTTTCGGTTTAAGTGAGAAGCATTATGTCTGGAAAGCTTAACCCATCTGCGAAATGTAGTGGTGGTAGTATTATGTTATGCTACATCCGTGCCAAGACGACATGCCAGCATGGCTGGGGCAATGTATTATGTATTATACCAACACATTCTAATGGAAAATATCAGGATATCTGTCCATGAATCCAGTCTCAAGAAAATGGTCAGAAAAAAATCCTAACCTTAATACCAATCAAAATGTTGTGTAAGGAGCTCATGTGAGTATCCCAGCGCTTAAGTTAATCTGTACAAAACCTCCTCCATGTTAAAACCTTATCAACAGTTACTGGAATTGTTTAGTTTCAGTTATTACTGCACAAAGAGGACACATCAGATAATGGAAGGAAATGTGTACATATTTATGCATCGCAGCGCAATGTAATATTGGATTATTTTCCACAAAATAAACTAATTGCCACGTATAATATTTTTGTCTCATTTGTTGAATTGACTTCTTTCAATGTCCTATTAGGAAAATTTGAAAAACAGATGATATCGTAGATCATTATAAAGGGTTCACAAACTTCTCTCTCTGTTGCTTCAAGTAATCATTGGTTTTCATAATCCACTTTCCTACAGCACCACTAAATTCAATTGTAATTTGTATTTTAGATTAAAAAATAGCTGGAGCTTAAAATATTGGGTCGCAATCAATGGATAATGTTCAGGTTTTAATTCCCACTTAATAATAATAACAGGAAAGGTGACATTTTTGTATTTGCTTTAGAGAAAAATCAGTCTCTAGTACCATAGTTTTTAGAAAGTATTTAATGACCAGCTGTCTCCAGGCAGATCAAACAAATCAGTGAATAAAAATGAAGCAAAGTGAGAAACTGATTTATTTAGAGAACCCCTTCTTATTATTTCACCCACACCCATAGCTAATACTCAGCAGCCTACACAGACAAACACTGACAATAGTATCTTTGTTGTAGTTCTAAATGACAGTCTGTGCGGTGTCATGGAATTCTAACCTTCCAAAAAGTACTAAACCAACTTCTGCTCTGCCAAAAGTACAAACATCTACAAGCACAGATTTAAAGCAATAGAACACAGAAGCTCTCAGAGTCCCGTGGAAAAGAATTTACTCTCAATCATTTGCACAAACTGCTACCACTAAAATGAGTGGAACACTTATATCCACCAAACATCCTAAACTGGTGTACATATCACTCCCACCAGGAAATAAAAAAACACAGTGATTATTTAGTTTCTGATGGATTTATTCTTCTTTTGCAAATATCGCTCTTCGCAGTTATCAAATCCACTGTCTATTTGTTCAAATACATGACAATTCAACTACAGAACATGCACACTTTAACTTCACACACTGTAGAACAAAAATATAAACTCTCTATGTAATATGAACATAAATAAACATATTTCGATGGCTGCACACAACCAAGAAGGAATGATTCCACTTAAAGGAACGCTAATTTCCAGAACAGGCACTGCAGAATTACCTTTTAATCATCTTAAACCTTTGAGTAGGTAAATCCAGTTCTATGTTTTTTGTAGGTCAAACCAGTACGATACTTGCAGTGTTAAGAGTACAAACTTTTCCATTTCACGTCTTCTTGGTTGGGAAAATTGCATTCCAACTGAAGATTCCCGGGTTTAATCCCAGGGTAGAGCGGCCTGAGTCCTTTCTGTGTGGAGTCTGCATGTCCTCCCCGTGTCTCCGGGTACTCCAGTTTCCTCCCACAGTCCAAAGACATATGAGTTAGGTGAATTGGTGTCTCTAAATTGTCATTGATTTGTGTATGTATCACTGGTCTTCAGATTAACTTGTGTATGGATGTAACCTTGTGTGTGTGGCTTGGCCACTGATGCCAATAAGCGACGTTAAATAAGCCAAATAAACAAACAAACCACCTGTTTATGGTTGGAATGTCCTATCTGTCAAAACACAATACACCTGTTTGCCTTCTGCTAGTGCTTCTCTGTTTTTGTCAACTATACTATACTATACTATACTATACTATACTATACTATACTATACTATACTATACTATACTGACTTTCGTAATCAATACACTTGCATTTCAATCAGATGAGTCCTTCATGGGGCCTTTGCTGACTTTCTCTGTGTTTGATTTCACCAATCTAAAATAAAAATCAAGGGACAATTTCAAGATTCTTAGATATTCCAGCACACAGGTGCCTTTTATGTCAACTCAAGCGATGGTGGGTGCACTTTAACAGTTTCCTCTGGGGTAATGTTATGGAAAATCAATTTAATCTTTTCTTAAAGACATTACAAGCACTCCCAGCACCAAAGATATCTCAGCCTGCAATAAGACTGCCAAGCTAATTGACTCAGTGCTGAAATTCCTCAGGCTCCTTAGCAGTTTCTATTATTTATAGCCCGTTTCTCTTTATGTCACAGAAAAAGGGTAAAGAAAGGCAGAAACAAAGCCTTTAGACAGTGTTCAAAGTATGCTGTGACTCCAATTAAGGCCTATAAATATATTAGTTTGGGTTTTCTAACTAAGGGGCAGCACTAATCTGATGAGATGGGCAATTTGTAGGAAATTAATTCTAAGAAAAAAGTGACTGAATATACACAAACTCTGTATTTAGCAATTTGCCAACATCACAGCACAGAATCTTCACATGCTTGATGAGTTTGTTGAGTATGGAGCAATGAATCTGAAACTCTATTTACACTTGGTCCTGTCATGTGTTTTGTATCCTGAAGATTTTAACTACAGGGATGCATTGCTTAATATTCACAACATTTACTGTGAAACTTCATGTTATGCGATGTTGTCCAAATACTATATTATATTTTTTTCTTACCAATGTTATATTGGATACTAGCATTGATTCAATAGCCAATATACTGCAATATTCCATATACTGATTATTTAATATCATACTGATCACATACTGATTTTTAATTTCTGCATTACATTGATTCAATCATGCCCTTGTTAACCAGTGCTTTCTCTTTCTAACAAACACATTTATGGAGAAACTGTCTTGTATGTGACAGTAAAACCTATTTCAAGTCGTATCAAAGCCCACTGTGTGATAACATCTGCAGCTCATCATCTTGGTGCTTATATGGAGCATATCTCCAGGTAAACTACGGTCTTCTCACGCTGACACCGCATGTATGTAAAATAAAACTTTGTACCAGAGGCTGTGCTGCTAATGTAAAGGTAATTGAGGTGACAAGGTAGTCCTGTACATGGGCTAAGTAGGTTCATAGCTTTAATAATAAGGATTTTATTAGGTGTTATCAGACGAAAGACGAATATGCAAACGGATGTTGTCCAAACAGACAGTTATGTGGTAAAAAAACACTGCTCATATACATGAGGGAATATTTCAAAATGAAATATCCCATAGTGAAATATCCCCTAATTTTAGTGAGCAGTGTAGCTAAATGTAGAAACGTTCATTAACCTGACATATGTCTTTGAAATGTCCACTGTGACAATGTCTGGATTTGACTAAAAGCAGGGGCTCTCAAAATGTGAGATATAGCCTATTTTACCACCATGCTACTCTGGGCAGTAGTATCACCAGAAAATGTTAATAAAAGTGTAGAGGCTTCATATGTCGATTAGATCTGCCCTGATGACCACATTGTATTTGGCAGGGGTTGTGGTAGTCGGCAGTATCTTTGGGAGGAGGATGCCCTTATACCTGTTTAATATGATTAAACTATGATTCTGTGCTAACTGAACAACTTTCATGTGAATTTGGACATATGGGTTGTAGTGGTAGTGTACACTGAGCTCACAATTCAATTTTATTCACCATGCTTAGTTCACCGATTCATTTAATTATGATTTTATTTTATTTCCAATTAATTTACAAATTTCCAACAATCAACAATGCAAAACAATACACCTAGGTGTTTATATCACCAAATCCATCTTCAGTGCTTGTTACCAAACCTCTCAGTCTATTCTGACCATAGAACATGGTTACATTATTCAAAGTTCAAGTTGTATCTAGTCCACTTCCAGAATACACAGTACATTTGCAGTCAAATAAATGAATGAGTGCAGCACAGTGGCTCAGTGGGTGGCACCACTGATTCACAGCAAGAAGATCCCGGGTTCAATCCTAGGGTAGAGCGACCTTGGTCCTTTCTGTGTGGAGTCTACATGTCCTCCCCATGTGAGGGTTTACTCTGGGTACTCCAGTTTCCCCCCACAGTCCGAAGACATGCGTGTTAGGTTAATTAGTGTCTCTAAGTGGCCCTTGACGTGTGACTGTGTGCATGACTGTATGTGTGTGTGTGTGTGTGTGTGTGTGTGTGTGTGTGTGTGTGTGTGTGTGTGTG
>JAUZST010008844.1:0-13326 GCA_034779995.1 Parotocinclus haroldoi
TTGTTTGTACGTTCGCTATACGTGTAAATCGTACAATAAAGGTTTAATAAACATTTAACATGTTACATAAATTATAGCACGTCCCGTCTTGTAACATAGGGACTTATTAGGACCAAAACGATCCCGTCCCGATGTTCTCCCATTAACCGGATTCAACTGTATTCTGAAACTGCCATGGTTACATTACAGCATTTCGGAAAAAGGGTAGCGATACCACAGTAATCATATATAGTTTTCTTCCCACCAAAAATAAAAACATTTTTAATGTTCATAAGGGCCGTGTTGTTCACATTATATTTCTGTATTGGTAAAAAAATAAAGATATAAAGATTAAGGATAAAGCTGAGATGCTTTGGCTACATTTACATTGGTGACATCATAATCATTTGTAATGATTCTAATACACCGCTCCTGAAATTAAAGGATATTTAATTTTAAAATGTGATGTAATTATTATAAATGGTGTGTTTGTAACAAGTAGTTCCACGAAAAGTTGCTTAAGTATTCTTAGCTACAGCATTTTTTTTTTCGCCTGAGTGTCAATGTCATTTTTGTCAGAACAAAATAAGCATGCCACAGAACTTAGTATCCAGATCCTCTGGTAGAAATTCAAAGGCTAATTTAGTGTTTAGCACATACTGGAAACAAACACTGCACATAAAATCTGGTCTTATAATATTAAATAATTGGATGAATCATCCACACTTGTGTTTAATGTTTTCTGGTACTCTTTGTACCATAATAATACTGAATTCTTACTAAATTTTCATCATAATTCACCCATAAAACTTGGTTTAATGGAAATGACTCACACTAGACTCGTGCACCCAAGAACTGAACAGTGGAAAAAAACCTGGCAACCTCTGAGGTGTAAACTGCACGCATTTCATTTCCCTAATCTGCATGAGCGACCTAGGAAAATAAAAAAAAAAAGGTCTTAAACAGGTGAGCATCAAAACTCAGTTTTCCAATAGAGCTCATGAAGCAAAAATTGGAGCACCCCTGGTTAACACGGCCTGTGCGGGGGACAAACTTGGGTATGACGTAATTCTGCTAATACTAAGGAACATTTTACACATCAATTACATTCTGACACCTCTTAATAGCATTAGGATTAAATAACCTCCCCCCTCCCCATGAGGTGGAGGGCTTTAGGCCAGCAAGTACACTGGTTTGACTTTTAGTCATTATCTATCATGACGCACAGTGAGACAGAATCTGCATGGAACGTACTAAGCTTTCTGTGTCCATCCACCATCTTAACCAGGCATGGAGAGGATCCACGTCCGACCTTTCCCTCCCTCAGACCCAGTTAACTATGTACTTGTGGTCCCACCAGACCAGAGTTCGTTCACAAACGATGTAATACATGTCGCAATACTTCTCGTTTTTAATGTTTAACGAAATGAACACCTCTGCAGTCGCCTAGTATTTTTTTGTCTTTTACCAGACCACCTTACAAAAACATAATCACGAAGCTATGCACAGTCTGATCTGGCTAATTGGACCACATCGGGACGTGATCGTTTTGGTCCTAATAACCGGCTGGTCTGATTAATCGAACATGCCCTATGTTACAAGACGGGACGTGCTATAATTCATGTAACATATTAAATGTTTATTAAACCTTTTATTCTGCGATATACACATATTTAGAACGTACAAACAAGAACTACTGTTGCTTACCAACTTTGTTTATTGAAAAATAAATGTGCAAACAAGTTTTTCGAAACTTCAACAAAATCACCAAAAATATCTAAAGCAGCAATGGGACTGCCTTCATTTTCACCTCCCGCTGGTTTTGCTCTTGTCAACTCAACTTTTCGGATTTCCTGACCTTTGATAAAAGCATAAATTCTCCCAGGGAGCCTAGAAATCCTCCCATATCTCGCTGACCCGCTTTGCATCCGCTCTAAGTGGCGACTTGTGGCTTCTTTTTCTTATTCACCCTCACGTTCTTTGGTCCAATTAAACGGAATTTTGGTCCAAATAAGCAAATAAAATTACACGTATATAATAGGATTTGTTTCGGTACTTTAGGATCCGGTCTGATTAAGCGGCTGCTCCCATTAACGGGATTCGACTGTATTTAGAGTTCAAGTTTTTTTTTTTCTCTGCGGATTCTCTTTTTGTTTAGGAAATCACAAATCAGAAAAAATATCTACTTTGATCAGGGGAGACCAAAGTAGGCATAAAATCAACTTCAGCACAACTTAACCCGTATAACCTGCTAATATTTTTCACTTCGCATTTACCAATGCACTGCTCACAAAAATGAGGGGATATTTCTAAATGAATATGAAGCGTTAAAAAAACCCCAATTTCTTTCATTTCATTCAAAAGATGATCAGAAAAGCAAATAAAAGTCAAAAAGTTGTTCGATTACACAAATGAGATTTAAACTGAAATATGGTGATTGAGCAGTAAGTGATATATTCATGGGGTGAACAGAACCATGTTAATCAGGACGAGAGTGCCCCCACATTGACTGTTCAGTAGAGCGTATGGTCACCCGAGACTCCCAAAACACACTGACAGCGATGGGACATGGACAGGATCAGTTCTTGTTGGATCTTCTACATATTCATTTTGAAATATCCCATAATTTGTGAGCAGTTTATATATCTGAATCGATATCGATACATAGCAGAACGATTTTTAGAACATTGAAAGACATTTTCTGCATTTAGGCAGAACTGAAGGAGACCGATGATGCTATGGAAGCTCTGTTCAGGCAGGTCAGGAGAAAAAATAGACCTGATGGCACAGGGACTTGACCTGGGAGTAATTAACATCCACATTGATTTCCTCCCCCCCCCAGAGTGACCTCTGTCACTGCACCCTCCAAACACAAACGTTCATGCCCATATTTCAGTCCATGCACACACACACACACACACGCACACGCACACAGCGCCATATTTCACTCCAGCACATGCTCCCCCATATTTCACTCTCCCGGCCAGCTTCAAATCCCCAGCTCTCTAAAGACAACACCAGCAAGGCAGCAGCAGGCTAATTAGATGTAGTAGGACTGACCATGTATGTTTTATTCAGTGAATTTATTTATACAGTGAAGTCTGTCTTTGCTCTTCTTCCTTCTTGGTGTGTTTGGTCAGCGACTTTATTCCTACAGAAAATCTTTTTTAGTGTGTGTGTACACTCAGTGTGTTATCATAGCCCGTTTATACCCGATTTCCTTTACTCAATGTGTCGGGAGCAGCTAGTCCATTCTATTGCTACTTATTATCGGTATGAAATATCTCAGCCTCATCTTAATTTTCTATCTTGGCTATATGCTATAGTATAATATCCATTTTAACTATATTATAAATATTATATTTACTTGTACAGTGACACCTCGGTTCTCGATCGCCTCAGGAACTCATCGAATTCGGTTTGAAATGCATTTTGTGTAGTCAAATTTGTCTTTGATTTTGTTGTTTGCTCAGTACTCTTGTTTCAACCATAATTTAGTTCACATTTCAGCACACAGTGCTTCGATAATTCGTATACGCATTAGCTCTCGCTCAGAGTAAAGCTCCTCTGTGTTCATAATGCTTTTCTTTATTTTTACTTTTATAGTACTGCATTCCTAGTGCAAATAAGTCCCCATGGGTCCTAAGATGGTTAGTAGTGACAGCCAACTGAAAGGAAAAAAGTGAACCCAGTTTTTTTAGACTGTGCAGTTAGCATTAGCATCTAGAGCCCCGAGTTCACCACTAGAGCGTTTTGCTTTTACTTTTCACCGTCAGTCCATTACTCGCTAAATTACATGAGATTTTTCAAGACTTCGTTATAAAATTAGCTTTGTGCTACCGATTTCGGGTAACTATAGGTTAATGGAAGTGTTAATGTGCAAGAGGCTCAGCTATAGTACAGTATAGACTTTACTGCTCACAAGAAATAGGCGATTTTAAATAAGCATTTGATTTTATTTCATTAATAAAGATCATCAGAAAAGCAAACGAGAAGTCAAAAAGTTGTTCGATTAAACTAATAGATGCAAACTTAATTATGGTGTTTGGGTAGGAAACGATACATTCAGTGATATATTCATGGGGTGAACAGAAACGTGTTAAACAGGACGAGAAGCCCCCCACATTTTTCAGTAGGGTGTATGGTCGCCCAAGAGTGCCAAAACACCCTGACAGTGACGGGGCATGGACAGGTTCGGATTGTCAGCAGTTCTTGTGGGATCCTCTTCGTATTCATTTCGAGATATCCTCTAATTTTTGTGAGCAGTGTCATTGAACTAATGAGTTCACAATCATGAACATCATGAATCAGAGAGCACCTACAATACAACTTCATTAAGGCATATAATTCTTTATACATGGTGGATTTTCTGGCGTCTGGAACGAATTCATTCAGTTTACAGTATTCCTTATGGGAACCGACGAACTGAGGTACCACTGTGTATAACGTATGATCAGAATACCGTACTAATAATCGCAGTAATGGAAATGCAGCAGTTATTGGTGGTAAATACTGGTACTAGTGGCTATCAGGATAGAGCCAGATAGGAACATCAATTCTTAAGGGATTGGGTTCAGAGATTAAACCATTTTCACGGGCCAACATAATCGCTGTACTAAAGTCGAAATGTTTTATAAAAGGAGGAAACTTTATGGAACTCAGATTTAGAATACAATAGGATCCTTTTGTGACAGGACTGGGGCAGTTATTGTGGCAAACGGTGATGTGGCCATGTATTAGACAAGAAACGAGACATTTGGTTTATTTTTGTACGGAAAACTTATGCACCAATCTCATTATTTTCTTCTGGCAAAGAAGAGGTACGGTTTGGAGAACAGACACTGGCCAAGGTGCCAACCCGTTCCAAGTCATCAACACGTTGACTCTTTCCAAGTGGCAATTTAATGCAGCCAATTCAAAACACTGGGATACTCCAACTTTCTCACAGGCAGTAGCATGAGGAGCGAGCTCCGATAATCAGAAGCCTTCAGCCGTGGGGCACAAACTAACCTCTGCAGCAGTATGTACTCTCATTTTGGCGTGTTTTGTTCAGGAATGAATATCAAATGTAAAATGCAGCACAGGGAGCAGGTTTTCCCTCTCTGGTTAATGGATGGGAGATGAAATGCTAGTGATGCAATTTCAGCAGCCTACTGTGGCACGTCTACCAGGCAGTGATCAAAAAGCCATTGGTAATGCATATTCCTCTGCACTTTGGTATTCGGCCCGGTGCTTTGCTTATGAAAGGAATTGTAAAATCATGTAGCAGTAACCAGTGCTTGGGTGGTGCAGTGGGAATTTGCTGGCCTATCACTGAGGTGACTCAAGTTAGAGACACGTTTGGCCTCGTCTCACATGCACCCTATGGGTTCCGGGATGAACCCTGGGTTACACTGTGTTACCTCAGGCTCAGAAGGGTTAAATAAGAAGAGTATACAGATTCTGGTCAATTTCGACTGCCAATCAGTAATCACCGAGTGCCTTCCTTTTTATTCTCTGCAGTGATATTCAAAAGCTCACCAAGTGTTTGTTCTTTAA
Source organism: Parotocinclus haroldoi (assembly GCA_034779995.1). Lineage (NCBI taxonomy): Eukaryota > Metazoa > Chordata > Actinopteri > Siluriformes > Loricariidae > Parotocinclus > Parotocinclus haroldoi. Next base: position 5,518 of record JAUZST010008844.1, read on the forward strand.
ATGACATATTAAGTTAGTTGTGTTGAAGCATTTTAATGTGCTTCCCCCGCGAGGTATTTTTTCGTTCCACGTGTGCAATCCGTACATCAATCTAACAGACCGTGTAAAACTTCCACACAGCAGACATGTTTGTTTATAATTTGCCGATGCGCGCCTGCGCAGTGACAAGGAAAGGGGGCGGGGACACAACACTACACACAGGGCCTCTGCGGGCTGCAGAGTACAGTTGATCCGTTTTTGTGATCGGCAATGAAAGGCATCGATGGGCATACGTACAAAACATGCTTGGTACTGTACAGTGATCCATTCTGGACACGGGCGTCTGTCTAATGATTAAATGTAAGAGCATGAGCAGTGGCATCCTCTGTGACTTTTTCTAACGGAGACCGTGGGTATCTCTGGATGAACTGAATCAGTGCGAGTAAGATAAATACTGATGCGATCAATTAAGGATTTAAAAAAAATCTCATTCATCATGTCAGTAGTTTTGGTTAAATACCAGGTATAAAAATGATGACTTAAATGGAATTATCCTAATTTCTCAGAGTGAGTCAAAAAGACACAGGATCCCCTTTTAGTTCAGAAACAAAAGGGAAAATGACATCTCAAGTAACGGGTAAGGGGACCTATAATTTAGGCTATGCCTGGAACATGGCCACCATCTTAAAAGCTACCATGTTGGATCAAGAGCAAGTTTTTTCAATGGGTGGGTTAGCTTATCAAAAGATCAGAATTGTTTCAGAAATCGATTGCCGCTTTCAGATTTGCAAGATCTCTTGCGGTTCAAAAGTTATCATCAGGAAGTTCCAAACTTTTGGTGTTGGTCACAGGTAACTGAAGATTGAATTGATGATTCTGATGTCGGGTGAACACAGCTGCCGCATCATAGCCGCAGATTTCGACAACCGACACCCAGAAAGATCACCCAATTCAAACAGCACTGTTAGAAATTCTGAGAAACTGAGACTGTGGACGACAAGCCACGTTGTTGATGGTCCAAAGACCGACGACGAAACCTCGGCAGCCAAGGTGACATGCCTTGTGACTTTTGCCTCACCCTGTATTTTATGAAAACATCTAAATACTTCCATGGTAGCCTGAATGCCCTTTAAATGCACGTGATCCGAACTCGCTGGCCATTTGTTTTTGTGAATGGATGTTAAAGATGGTATGTGTTTGCCATGGTTATTCCAGGTTCCCGGGGTCACGCTACATTCTCGGACACAGGAAAGGATTGCTGAGCAATCAGCCTTCACCAGCCAATCATTGTGAGTAACGAGTTATACTTTTTCTTGTACGTTTCTCATACATACCTGAAGAACCAGCGGTTAGCGCATTTCAGTAGAGCATTCCAGAGACTCTTGATCACATGGTCACATGGTCTTACATGATCGTTCAACAAGATTTAACCACTAGGTACAAAGTGGGAATACGTCCATCCATCAGAGAATAGCTAGGGGCAGATTTTAGATTAGTGCTTTTACCTGCCATCATGTTTTTGTCTTATGTGAAGGAGACCTGGGTGAACAGATGCGAATCAGAGCCGACGATCAAACCCAGGCTCTTTGACGTCATAAAGCATATCCACGTCCTTAGGGCCCACTTCCAGTACCTGAACTGCATGGTTCCCGTGGTGATACCCTTGTATACAGGCTGTCTCTAAAGTCGCACTTTACAAAAACACCATATAAAAGATTCCGATTTATGGTTTTAATGCACACGGAGCCTAGGTTTTATTTACATTACACCGATTCAATGCGAGCCCCCCCGGGTGACACTACAACCACCGAAGCGGTAATTAACGTGGGATGTACATGCCTTACAAAAATTAGGGGGTATTTCATTATGGGACATTTCATTTAGAGGTATCCCCTACTTTTGGTGAGCAGCGTGTTCCTGGAGTACATCATTAAAATTAAAATCGCTAACATTTCCCTTGGGTTATGGAAGTGTCATGGATTTTTAGGTCTGTACACTTATTATGGCTGATTGTGACTGTTACATGCCACAGGCGAGACCGAGACCGGACTCAGGTACTACAAACCAATCCCATGGTTGTCTCTTAAGACTTTTACATAACTGTCAAGTCCCCCGTTTTGGCCAGTGAAACCACCGTATTTTACCCCTCTTTCCCGCCATCCCCCTGTATTAGTATTACCCCGTAAATTTCCCCTATTATATTATACTTTTAAGTGGTTATTGTAGATTTCTCGTAAACCTGTCTGAACCTCGGCTCGAAGTGCACGAGGGAAAATTTCCCTTATTTTGAAATCCTAAACTTGACAGGGGTGCTTTTATGCCTGTATGCTTTATATTATGAACATATTTGCAGTGTGTGACTAAAATGGACCGCTAATTATAAGGTATGTCTACATATTTTTGACCATATAGTGTGTATCTGAGATCCCTCAGACTTACAGACCCACGTGCACCGACTCTGTCAGCTCAGAAAAGGCTTAAGCAGCGAATGTAACACTGATACTTTGATCATTTCTGTTCTGTGCAGCTCCTGCTGTCTTTTAAATTTGTTAGAAATGAGCTAGAACTGGTTTTTGTTGGATCCTGGTTCCACAAGTTCTCGTTTTTTTTTTTTTTTTTTTTTTTTTTCTCTCGATGCACTGCTCACTACACTTACTGTTACTATTTGTAAGTTGTCCTTGCATAACACTTCACCTGTAGTTCTGATTAGCATTTCTGGAGGGCGAAACTTCCCCAAACTTCTCTGCTAGCAGCAGCACTAAAGCTCATGATAAAGTGATTACTCGAGGGAAAGCTGTGCATCATCAAACAGAAAGGTGTGTCGTCTGAACGCTACGATTCTGAGCCGCAGAACTTTCAAACAAATAAATATGAGAATAATAAGAATAATAACAGTGGCATTGGATCATGCGAATATGAAATGCAGGCAGCATTCCGCCACCAGCGTCAACATTAAAAGGAACAGATTGAAATGATCCCCTGGGGACGTATCGCCGCGCCGGGCGACGGAACCCCGCGCCGTCTGCGTCCTCCTTTTTTTTTTCTATTTGTTTTGTTTATCTGCAGATTTCTTTATATATTTAGGAACATCACGAGTGGTGATTTATTGATGTCAGTTTCGGTTTATCTACTTGCCAACGTCATTGCATTGTTTTAATATTTTTTCATAATCACCCGTGTTTTTAAGATTTTGGAAAGAGAGCCTTTAACTTTCTCGTATGTCATTAATTGACGTGTTGTTTAAGTCTTAACCTCTAATATGGAGACAATTGTAGAAAATAGAAATGGAGAAGACAAACTTCTGTTAAAGACTTAATGTGAAATGCAATTGAAAGTGCAGCTCTGAATGATCAGAATAATTTAGCATTTGTCTGCATCATGTTAGCAGGGGCGAGTCTGCATGATGTTCTCCCCATATCCTCTATATGTGGGTTTACTCACTGTGCTCCGGTTTCCCTCCCCAGTCCGAAGGTGTGCGTGTTCGGTTAATTGATTATCCTAAATTGGTATTGACTTGAGTGTATATATACAGTGTATAACTAATTATGAGAGAACCTTGTGTATAGATATACCCTTGTGTATAGATATACCCTTGTGTATAGATATAACCTTGTGTGCGTCACTGAAATGGCCACTGATGCCGATAGCGAGGTTAATTACACCAAATTTATACTGCTCACAAAAATGAGATAAATGAAATATCCCCTAAATCTTGTGAGGGGATTGTACAAACATTTTAGTGACAAATGAACTGTAACAAGATCTTTTTTATCTACAAATTACCAGCATGTAACAACATTTTTTCTTACTTGCGTTACAAGATTTTTCAGTTTTAGTTACAAACTCTTAAAATGGTTTTGGTAACTAAATGGGTTTATTTACTCAAAGCACATTTTAGTTACTATCAGCAAGTCATAAAATGGATTTAGTAGCTAATAGCAACTAACAAAATAGCATTTAGCTACTAATAGCAAGTAACAAAATTGTTTGTTACTAAGAGCAAGTAATAGAATGGTTTTAGTTACTAATACAAGTAATGGAATAGTTTTTAGTTACTAACACAAGTAATGGAATTGTTTTTAGTTACTAATACAAGTAATTGAATAGTTTTTAGTTACTAACACAAGTAATTAAATGTTTTTTAAAATTACTAACATAAGTAATGGAATGATTTTTAGTTACTAACACAAGTAATGGAATGGTTTTTAATTACTAACACAAGTAATGGAATGATTTTTAATTACTAACACAAGTAATGGAATGATTTTTAGTTACAAATCAACCTCTCTCCTAGTTGGTTTGTTGATCTGCAGTTTTATTTGCACATTTAAGAACACAAGGAGTTCTAATTTACTAGCTTTGTCATTCCACTTGCGGACATCGTTGCGTTGTTTTAACATTTTTCACTAAACGCCTAGCGTGAGGCTACAGTAATGCAAACCTGACTTTAAAAAGATGTCAGACTTTGTTATATATGGTTATTTGATCTGCAGTTTTATTCCTATTAATTCATATCTAGCGTAGGGACATGTTAGAAGACGTAGCACAAAGTGGACAAATGCAAAATGCAGCAGCACCCGGAATCATCGGTATAAATCCTCCATCTATCTGCATCACGTTAGCACACCATCGCTTGCGATGAGAAATTTCACTTTCAACAGCGTTTGCTTTGTGGGTGGTGCAAATTAATTTTTTTTAAACTATTGACTTTGCCCAGTTCTGGCCGTTTGTTATTAGGGAAACAAACAAATCAATAAGCGGCCAAAGTGCAGAAAGGAACTCGCGGTTTCTCTCAAATCCACCAGTCATCAGCCTCTGCTGCATTAGCATTGCAGATCTGCAGAGGAGGCGGGACCATGCCCGCTTTTCTCTCATTATTTACATGAATCTTATTATGGTGGCACTGCAAGTACGGTTAAACAACACAGAAGAGCAAAGTAACAACTCATTTCGAAAATCGTTTTGGTGCGTTTCACTTTTTAAAAACGGATTCACGGATTATTTGTTAAAAATACACTAAAACTAAATTGTGGCATAGTACTGATTACAAAGTAACCAAGGTCCCGGGTTCAATAACAGGGTGAAGCGACCTGGGTCCTGTCTGTGTGGATTCTGCATGTCCTCCCCGTGCCTGCGTGGGTTTACTCCAGGTACTCCGGTTTCCTCCCACAGCACAAAGACATGTGTGTTAGTTTAATTGATTACTCTAAATTGGCATTGTCTTTTGTGTGTGTGTGTGTGTGTGTGTGTGTGTGTGTGTGAGAGAGAGAGACTAGTCTCGAGATGAACTTGTGTATCGCTGAGATGGCCACTGATGCTGATAGAGACATTAAAGAAGCCAAATAAGCAAACATTCAAAGTAACGAAGCAATGAAACAGGTTTAATTTTCAACTAAGTTGTTGTAGCTGCAGACGTAGGTGTGTGGATCATGGTTATCTCATGTATCCCTTCGGTTGTGCCTGTCCTCTGAAATTAAGATGTGTGTGGAAGATGCAGTACACACGTGTGGCAGGGGCAGTGGAGGCACTCTGTAGCAACAAAAAACTTTGGGAGAGGCCCTTATTAGGAACCCAGGAATTTACGCCTGCATGATGTGGCATTGCTGCTGCACCGTAACAGCTGGTGAGAGATCGCAACACTCGATGTAGAAACAAGTCGAATACCGTTAAGTATGTGCACGGCGAAAAATGCTAAACTGAGTTGGTGATAGTGTGTTGATACCGTGTATCTGGTTTGACCAGCTGTTTATAGCGGCAGTGTCTGGGGTTAAACGACAGATTTGATTTCCTGTCATAACTGATTTTTGTTAAGACCTCGTTATTGACATTAAACGACGTTTACCTGTACTGTACAAACGCAAATGAGTTGTAATGTCTGGTTAACTAGAGCTGAGCGAACGACTTCAAACCAGTAGCCAGGTTGGCTTTCATCCTAGCTGACATTACTCGGACTTCTTTGTGCGAATAAACCCAACAGCTAAGTTGGAGGGGAAATAACTTAAGCTGTTCATGTTTGAGCTGTTTACGTCTTGCCACTCACCTTTACGCTCTACTGGGCGAAGAAGCGCTTCCTGTTATCATCTGCAAAATCTGTCGGCTGTAAAAAGATTTATTTATAAAAAATAAAAAAAAATTTCCTTTTACCATCTGAGAGCCGCATTAACATATTTACAAGTTTTCATTTGTTTAAACCTGATCACATCTGGTTTATATTTTCTAGCCTGGGGCATCTCTAGGGTCGTTTTCATGCACGCCAGTCAGAGCTGTCTTGATCAAAAGCAACAGATCCTATTGCAACGAAACGCTCCTGACATGCCCCCCTCCCCAACACACACGCGCACACACACACACACACACACGGGTCTCATCTCAAGTCCTTCCCAGCTGGAAAGTTTTGACATCTGCCGGGTTTGGTGGAGCTCGGGAGCAGCTGTCAGACTCATTCAGCAGCAGTTGGTGCGATGGCTGGGTGCCAGCTTGTGCCATCTGCGTGCCTGACATTTCCTTCTAATTAACAGCAGGGTTAATTGTTCTGGCGGGCTCCGATGCAGTGTCTAACATGACCCGAGGGACTCTCTCACAAGTGGCAGAGCGGCGATGGCGCAGATAATGCCGCCCGCCTCTGCCAGCGCACATCGGTTAACAGTTACCGATCAGTTATTTGGCAATAAGGCTGAGGTGTTTTTTTTTTTTTGTTTTTTTTTTGTGGTGTGTGTCGTCTTCTCGTGCTCGCTGATGAATTATGCCAAGCTGCTGTAATGATGCAGAAAGAATTGGGTTTGGAGAGGCAAAGACCACTGCCTGAGGGCGACCAGGAGGGAACAATTTGCATGTTATTACTGCATATTCATAACTAATTGTGTTAGGCTTTGCTAATAGAGCAGGATGACAGTATGAAAAATCGCAAAGCCGTTTTCATAGCCGACAAAGCGTGCCTCCGCTTTTTCCTCTGAACCATCATTAAGACGTGTTGTTGCTAAATATAACAGGTTGTACCATCTGTCAGGCTGACGTGATGTAATTTATTAAGTGCTCTAATTTTATCATAGTATATGCAAGACATTTATTACACCACTTACCACGGCGCGTTATAACGCTGAATATTGTTTGCCCAACATATTAATCTGTTAGAAAACGTGTCATTTGCAGCCGTAATTGCCTTCGTTACTGCAGGAGGACGACCATTGGAGCGCCGACGCTCAGGAAATAATCAGATATCGTCTGTGTGGCCAAAATAAACAGTGCCTTCGTTTTATCGTTGTGGCCCGAGCTTGTGAAGCAGGAGACGTAAGCATATGCGTGTCATGATGAATGATTAATTGCGTATCATGTTGGCATCAGAGACGCCGTGACCGCTGACATGATGACACGTTTGGATGTGTGCTGTGCGGAGCACTAACACACACACACACATCGAACGGATGGACTAAATGGATGCCCTCTGGGTGCCAGAGTCCATTTGCACGGTTCCCCCGGCCCCTGCACTGTACATGGCTGTCAGGACTGCGAACCGACAAGAAACCAGGGCCTGCGGTAAAGACTGGCGCTTTTTACCCAGCCGGGGAGAGCCCGTAACAAACTGCCACCGCAGCGTGCCGCTTTGGGAAAACGTTTAAAGAAACGTCTGCAAATTGGAATTCACAATCATTTCCTTTTTATGCAAATGGCTGATGTTTGGTAGATCAGCATCTAATTGTTCAACTTGAACGTTTGGCAAGGGAGTCTGTGCTTTTGACAAACATAAAACCGTTGTGGGAAACCGAGTGAAAGAGAAATTTTTATTTTATTTTATTTTTTTGGGTGACAGTGGAAAGGGAAAAACTTCCTGAA
>JAUZST010008845.1:0-13326 GCA_034779995.1 Parotocinclus haroldoi
AAATACCTCAGTTGTTTCAACTCATAATTTAATTTGCAACTCCTGCATAACCATCCATGGCATCTTTTAAAGTAAAAAGCTGACTAGCGTTGCAAGTGCCCTTGCAGCAATACATTTACCTACATTTGCAGGAACCAGTGTATTCTAGATGCAGTCTGTGTCCTTTCTTGCTTTCCTCAAGACTGCATTTTGTGGCAAAGAGTTGACAGGCTGAGTTATATGTCTGGTTATCTGATCCACACACCTAAAGACAAAGAAGCTTCTGAATAGAAAATTATCTAAACAGTTTAGATGTGCTGGTTCAAAAGATACATATAATTACCCAGGGTCAGTTAAAGACTTGATTCATCTCCTTTACCATAGAGTATACATGCATATAAAAAAGGCAAAACTCAAACTCAGAGAGATCATCAGACTCAATGTACTGTGGCACACGTTCTGGTTCTCTATGGTAGAGTAGATAATATACAGTTACTGTTAATAGGCTCTCTGATTGTAATCAATAAGTAACAACATTTTCTCTTTTCTCTTCAAGCCGACATTCTGGAACCTGTTCCAGCCCTCAAATAACTTCCCTCTGAGGCCATCCTTTCATCTCTAAAACTTTTAGGGAGTTTTTCCTTTCCACTGATGCCATATGCTTGCTCAAAATGTTGTACAGCAGCTTTGAGACAATGCTCCATAATAAATAGGACTTGACTTAACTTGACACGCCCCAGTAAAATGTTGCTGTGCTCCACTAAACCTACGGGGTAAAAAATGAAAATTATCCTGGACTGCTCAGCAAAACTACAGGACACTTCTCTAAAATTCCCTTCAGGCACTACTTTTCCCATAATGCTTCAGCATTTGTCCAAATCCTTGAGCAGCTCATGTTTCAGTTAATTTTTTGTTATGATATGTGTTTAGGACCCAAGGATGCGGGAATGAAGGAACCCCACGGCGTATAATAAGAATGGGGAAATAACTAAAGAGGCAGAGCAAAAGGTTTTCCAAATTACAAAAACTAAAAAAGGGGAAAGTTCACGCAGCTGTGATGCTTCCCGAATGGGAATGGCACCAACAGCTGACGCAAACGCGAATCGGCGACAATGTGCGGCGATACGGCAGAGAGCAGACGTGCAGTGAGCACGAGGTAGTCGAGCCGGAGTGTGTCTCAATTGCAGCGCACAGCCGGCTGAAGTGAGGCTCGATAGGAACCGAGTGAGGACGGGAAGGGAAACCCTGAATCTATCCCTTATCCGTTAGATACCTCAGGGATTTCCCCCGTACACATCCCCGTACGAGTCCGGGACTGTATGTTCGTTGCGATTGTGACGAGCTGGCGCTGAACAAAGCTGGGGCTTATACTTATATAGCAGAGACCCCAGGTGTTCACCATAACGTCGTCGATTAAGCGCTGGATATAATCCGCCTCACTGATTGTTCTATAACGGCAATCGGCGGATCACTCCGGAGCATGAGGTAGGAACCCTAACATTTTTCTCATTATTTTAGCTCTTTATCTCACATTCATGACAAAGTAACACCCACTTTAGTATTAAATTACTTTTTGGTGTTTAACAGGCTTATTTTTATTTACAGTTGTGCACCTATGACTGATTGGCCAGAAAAGAAGAAAAAAAGAGGTTAATCAGTGCCCCAGGACAATAAGTAGTCTAGAAACACCCCTGCTCAACTTTATATTGAACAAATAGTTCTAGGTTTTAATATAGTTTACAAAAATTATGATTAACTTCATTAAGGTACTCACATGGTCAAATTCATTGAAACTTGGAGGGCAGTCTGCAGATTCCTGACACACACATCTTGGCTTCTTCTCTTGATTGAGCCTGCAGATTTTGCCTCGCTTACAGGGAAAGTTCTTACACACGTCTGTATTTGACACCAAAATGATCTTATTCAGATTGTATTTTCAATCAACTTGTGTAGTATAAAAATGGGATACGTTTCTCAAGCACATGTCTGTTGATTAATATTACTGAACGACATCTGCAACGATTATGACATGTATTACAGAAATGTGAGTGTTAATATAGCTGCAGGTTTGTCATCAGTTTAAAACAAGCTCATGAGTACGCTGTAATATATGCTGCAATGGCTGTAACATGATGCCATATGCTATTGTTATATGTTATATGTTATATGACTTGGATTATTGGCTAAATACATACACATGTAAACATTAAATTTGATAATGCTTAGTTACCAGCACATAAATGCTAACTGGTTGCTTTTGTCATGTGTATAAGCACTTTTTGTGGGGCTTGTGTCTAATTAAGTTGTGCTTTGTAATTAGCATGTGTGTAAGCCATGCATTAGCATGTATTAACATTAGCATGCATAAGCCCAAGTCAGAAATAAAACTGATACATTTACTTTGACTTTTCCTTTCTGTCTTGGTATTTTTGTCATGTTCAGAAGCTGCTATGATTTTTAGTCTTCTAGAGGATTGTTCTATAAGGTACTTAAAATCATTTCAGAATTGGTTCAGAGTTCAGCATTTCACTGATTTTGTACCATGGTCCTGTAAAACCATTCAGAACCCAAGCTCGCATTTCAACATTTTAAAAACAGTCGTGTCTTGAATAGTCCAATTTTGGTGTCAACCTTTGAGCAGAAGTGAGCGAAAGCTGTGCCACTCTGCTCCATATGTGCATGGTATGCATTTGCATGTGGAGTGTTCTTTAATAAATTGGTGTACATGCATTGACTTTTAGAAACAATTCTTGCCTGGAAGCTAAGCTATTTTATTCACCATCTATGAAACATGCTGGCAGTCCCTGTCTGTCAGTTTCATAGTTCAGCCACAATTCTGACCAGAATTTCCTGTAGACTGGGCTTTATGCCAGATGGCTTTACACTTCGATTTACCTGCAAATTTAGCAATTTCCTTCACACTATGATCTTAGGCACACCCAAATGAATTGATGTTTTTTTTTGCACTGCATCACATATTTTCAATGTATGAATCCCATCACACAACCAGTATCATTCTTGTGCATCACCATCTGCAGGAGGCTTAAGCTGCTACCATCTTAGACACATAATGTAACACCTTTTTTGTCCGGTGAGCTTATTACATCTTAATGATTTTTGCCTACTTGAGGGAGTCTAACGCTTTGATAAACAAAAAAAAAAAAAACCTAATAAAAGCTGTGTAACTACAGAGTGCAATTTCTACTTCTATCCTGTATGTTGTGTAATATTTGTATTATGTATCTGTCATTCTTCTTCCAATTTGAATATGATTGTTTTAAATTATCTCATGTTTGTTTTATTATAGCAGGTCATAAAACGATATGCCATTTTTTGTCTGCTTAACTTTATTTCATTTGTTAATATGCATCTATCAATGTTTTTCTGTTGTAATGTTTTGTGATTCGGGGTTGTATGCAAGCTTGTATTTCACTATACTCCAAAATGATCAAGTGTAATACAAGAATAACAGAATTCTATAATTTTTTAATAGTGTTTTCAGCAACATACATCTTTCTTTTGATCAACTTGAATGTCAGCTGTATCACAGATCTCATGTCAACTGTAACCGACTACAAAATGCAGCATTTCTCCACATACAGAGGCTGTGCCAACATTTTTTAAGATTTGACAGTTTGGTCAGAGTGTAATTCCGCTGCAAAACCCTTCTTAAACCTGGTGGCTGAGTTTTCCGACAGTTTGGTTCGCTGCTGTCTGTGTTGTGACAGTGTTTTCTAAAGTAATTCAAGCTGAGATGAAAGCTGTAGAGTGAGTACTATAAAGACAAACGCTCGCAACACTTACCAAAATCCAGTCCATTAGAGTCAACTCTCGGTTTGGGTCTATTTTTGGTGAAAAGATCCACAGTAGCCCTGGACTGTACTGGGTTCATACCAAGTAGAGGAACCTATGGAATGCAGCAGGAATTTCAGTGGAGAAAAGTATGCAACCATTAAATGTGCAATCATGTAACGTGAGCTTTCCTATAAATTATATGCTTCATTCTACCAAAAAGAACTCCTCACCACTCTGACCTCATCACAATCCCTCTTTTCAATAGCCTTTGTCCCGTCAGAAATACACTATGGGGGACCGAGAATTCTATTCTGCTGCTCCTCGCATTTGGAATGTTCTCTCCGACCATCTGAGGACACCAACGTCCAAAAAAAGACTTAAAACCATTCTATTTATTAGAGCCAACCAGGGGTATATGGTGAGCTGATCAAAATACCTCAACTGGTTCCACCTGTACCGGCTGCACACAATGATGTTGCTGATGGCATAACATTCTCTATTGCACATCCAGAACATGTTACATTTGTCATATATGGCTGTCACATGATATATGGTTTACACCAGTGGCTTGCTGGAGGGCAATTTGTAGGGCTCTGGCAGTGCTCATCTTGTTGTTTCTGGCACAAAGTATCAGATAGCGGCCCTGCTGAGGGGTTAAGGACCTTTTACGGCTTTGTGCAGCTCTCCTAGAGTTACTGTCTGTCTCTTTGAATCTCCTCCACACACTTAAGGGTGTGATGGGAAACACAGCAAACCTTCTGGCAATGGCACATATTGATGTACTACCAGTGCAACCTTTATAGCCATCTTCAAAACTAGTGAAAAATCAGCCAGAAAAGTAGAGAAGGGACAACATGTCAAAGGAAAAGGCATCCATCTTTTAACCCATATTCAATGCATATTATAGCAAAACCAAGCCAATGGAAGAACTGCCTTTCGAGATCAGAGACAGGCTTGAGTGGAGGTATTTATACATTATATATATTGCATTTGTTTTAGTGCTGCATAATCTTTTATGGGATATTTCATTATGGGATATTTCATTTTTAAGTATCCCCTAATTTATGTCAGCAGTATATTTATATATGTGTGTATATAATGACTTACATTGTACATACATTTCTTGTTCTTCTTTTTGTGTGCTCTCTGCACTAAGTTAGAATCAACATTTTCATCAAGGTCTTGGTTTTCAGCATGTCCTGAAGATGTCTCAACAGTGGTCATCTGATATCTCTGCACCATTCTCAAGTGGTGTCTCTTGCTTTTCTTCTTGCCTTTCTCTTTGGCCTGGCCGTCACTTTCATTGGTGTGTTTCTTTCCCCCTATTTTTCCAGAAAGTTTATTTTTCGCCACTTCTATTCTGCTTTTCTTATTTTGGAACTCAGCTTCTCTGATTTCTTCCACTTGGCCTTCATTTGTTGTGCTTTGGTCATTCTCAGCATTGGACTCAGGCAAATCTTGATAATGCTTAGTATGCACATGTAGAGCATAAGGAAATTCTCTGAGGCTCTCATCACTTTGTTTGAGCTGAGAATTGTAATCTTCCATATCCCTGGGAATTTCGTCATTCATCTTACTTTCGTCTTCAAGCGTCATAATTAGGGTTTTCTTCTCCTCCAGCTTGGTGTTTGGAGAGTCAGCATCTCCACTGTCAGTGACATAGTCCAAATCCATGGGTATCTCTGAATCTGTGCTACTTCCCATATCCTCCTCTTTAAGCTCTTTCTCATTTTTTTGCTTGCGTTTCTCTTTTTTATGTTGCGGATCATTTTCCTGTATGCTCAAATCCTTTGTTTCTGCTACCATTTTGTTTTTGTCACCACCTTCTTCTCCTTCTTCTTCCACATCCTGCTGCTCCAACCCAGAACTCTGAAAGAGTTGGCTAAGTTCCTGATCGCTCAGCAGTATAGCAGTGTTCCTCTGATCTTCATCAGATACCCCCAGAGCTCCAGAGTCTAGCAACTCTGTTGCCCCTTCACCATTTGAGGCTTCTTGTTCTATTTCATCACTCTCTGGTTCTGATCTGCTTGTCTCAAAGGAGAATAATGTTGGCAGAATTGAATAATTTCCATCAAATAAACCTGTTGACTTGGTGTCCTGGGGTGCACAAAAGTTATATGAGATTATATTAGATTAAGATTCTTCAGCCACTGTTGTGGATCATGTTACAGTTTAGTAGTTTTACTACTCTGAAAAACAAGCTTAACTTTCAGGTAATTATGATTGGTCAGGTAGTGAAATCAGTATGTCTGATTAACTGTACATTAATTATACAGACTATTCATATGGAATACAAAAATTCTTCTTGACAGTGTGTCTGTGTATATATTAATCCTGTAATAGTCCTACACCTTACTCAGGTATAAAGAATTACCTATAATAAGCAAATAATAAGCATTCACTCTTGGAAAAAAAAAAAACAAGGCAAAAGCAAAAAAAATCAGTCATGTTCCACTCAATCGTATTGCATCAAAACTTTTTTTGAGTAGCTAAAAATGTTTTCTAGATGCCTGTGTTTAACAGAACTTAATGTTCTATATGTGGTTTAAATCTAGATTCTGCCAATTCTAAATCCTGAGTCTGATGACATGGAAAATAGAAGATTTTACGAACGTCCAAACGTGTGTTGGTTTAAGTTTTATGACATTCACTTATTTTACTTATCTTTTTTTTACAAGAATTTGCCTATTTCACTTTTTTCCCCAGCAGTTAACTTTAGCAGTAACAAGCAAATAGCTATACAGGTCACATTTACTTTTTATGTCACATTTCCGTTTATGTCAATTCTCTGACCACTGATTTGGTGTTAGGACTGTTAAAAGTTAATAATTTACACTTTTAAATTAGACACTTATTGACTCGAGAGTGTATGACATTCCCAAAGTTACAATTGAATGTTTTATGCACATTACCTTATCTTTATTTCCATCTGTCTGTCTGAAAAGTGACTCATGCTCTCTATGAGTCTTACTTAGCACCTTGGATATGAACACAGAAATAAGAATGCATTAGAAATTTAGGAAAGTAAAATAAAAACTGTTCCAAATTCAGTGATATGATTTAAACATGAAAAAATGGTTTAAATAATATTATTAAAGTTCAATGGTAATATGTAATATGGGTAATGTTTAATTGATAACAGTTTAGTTTAAATGTATGGTATTGTGCAAAGGTAAAATGTATTTTTACTTACAGATACAAATAATGATAAGGGCAACAGGAAGAGGTACAGAAGATGAATCTTCATACCTGTGAATGTCACTGAAATAATTTAATACCCTTGATGTGTATTAAATGTCCAGAAAACTACAGATCAATCAGCACTGATTAGAAATTTGGGTAATGAAAATATGTTTAAACTGCCCTTCAACTGTCCTTCAAACCTTGCATTTCACCAGTAACTGGTGTGAAAGCACACAGAAGTTTTTACTAACCAAAATATTTGTATTGTATTCAGTGTTCTCACTATTCAAAACATATGGTGTCTCAGTTCCTAGTAAGCTCTCCACATATACACTAACATGAAATGTTTTAAGTCCTGTTGATCTTCTAAATGACAAAAACTCAATGTTTTCATGTCAAAGAAATATTAAATAATAATAAAAATGTAATGTATGCACTTGTTCATGCATGGATCTAAAATACAAAGGAATTGTGAACCCTTTGGAATGGACTGGTATCCCATCCTGGGCACATTTACTCCAGGAAAATGGAGTTAAAATGTAAAAATACACAGCAGGAATTAAAGTTTATCCTTATTTAACACACATATCAAAAACAGTGCTTGTAAATGATTAGTGGCTTAAATAAAGTGAGTTCCAGCTACGAACAGTGCAGTAGGAAGTCAAGGAAACTGAGTACTAGGGAAAGAGAAATTGATCGTTTGCAGTTTGCCTCTGCTGTTCTCACAGTGACTAATGTTCATCAGCATGCCGCTCATCCTCCTTCAAACACTACCCGGACATGGACTGACTAGGTCGTCATGGAGACAGGATCTGTCCCACTCAAAAGTTGCATTCCAAAGCAGAGGAGCTAAACAAACATCAGAAGCTAGCAGACTGGAAAAAGAGATGACTATCTACACAAATGTCTTTTTTTTGGATCTGGACCAAGAGAGAATAGACCATTATTGAATCAGTTTGATGGGTCAACAGCTATCTAGATGGGTTCTGCATGGCAATCAAGGAATGAAGATCTAGCAAAGGATGAAGAATGATGAAATGTAGTGCCGCGAAATATCAGTAACAAATGGGCAAATTTAGAATATGTTTAGATACTCCTACTACTACTACTTCTCAAAGACAATTCATATAAT
The DNA here is from genome assembly GCA_034779995.1 of Parotocinclus haroldoi. NCBI lineage: Eukaryota > Metazoa > Chordata > Actinopteri > Siluriformes > Loricariidae > Parotocinclus > Parotocinclus haroldoi. Next base: position 8,090 of record JAUZST010008845.1, read on the forward strand.
AATAATAATAATAATAATAATAATAATAATAATAATAATAATAATATAGATTGATATATAGTAAATCAAAGTGTTAAATATGAATGCATAATTATCTATTGAATTAATAAATATCATTAATGTTATTACTACTTCTGCTGATATTACTACTAAACAACTAATATTAATACTAGTATTAGATAAAACTATTACTAATAATAAGAAGAGTATATTGGTTAAAAAATAATTCAGTTAGTACAAAATGTAGGCAATACAATTCCTTAATAATAATCATTATATGTTTCTTCTGTTCGTCTCGAGATTTTAGCCATATTTTGTATCAGTTGCAAAATTGAAATGTGACTTTTTTAAATCCATAAAAGAGAAAACTGGAGTAATCTAATATACTATATAGAGATGTGTCAGGTCAAATAATGTGTATTTAATTTCCATAATGAAATATGTAAATAAAATATACATATAGTGCAAACTATGTGGCAAAAAAGAAAAAAAAATAATTTCTCCAAATTTGAATGCATAGTATTTATATATAACATTTTGCATGTGCAGTTTACGCATCTTTGTTTTTTCAAGCTCATAAACTTTTATTGTTTTGTTTGTAAATCATTTCAGTTGCAGATATTTATCAAACTTTTCCCTAAATAAAAGACATTTAAAAAACTACAAACTTTTAACGATTTTTTGCAGGACTACATGTGAATGCGAATACATTTTCAAATGCCACGAAGCAATATGCAGTCTTAATGATGCAAACGTTCATAACATTTCAAATTCATTCAAATTTCTTAATGCGACATTTCAAATTCAGACAATGTAGAAATGGACACCATTATCCAATCTAATTATTTAAGTAGGCAGAAAGTGCATCGAGCACAGAAGAGCACAGCTGCTGTTTTTCAGTGGTATATTCGCTAGGAAAAAAGTCTACAGAAAGACTACAACCATCTGCTAAACACTGCTATGACTCACAAACTCTACCTGTGATTGAACTCGCAGAATAAGTGTAAGGTGTTCAGGCTCAGCAGGAACAGAGAGTGAAAAGAACAACAAGAAGTGAAGAAATCAGGCTCATGTTAAACTCTGTCCGTCTCTTCTCTCACAGCTGAATCACACAGTGATAAAAAAAAAAGTTACAGGGAGGAGTGTGTAGGGCGCATACAGAGACACAATTAGATACTGGCTAAAACTTTAACAACGTGCACTTTCCTATATCCTTTCCAATAGCGTCTAAACTACACTAACAGCATTATAACATAATTCAACTGTTAAAAAAACATTGTAAATATTTTTAAAGGTGTCATTTAAAAATAAAACAGTAGCGTCGTCTTGTTTTATTTGGGAGTATTTTTTCCATCTATTTTCTTTATTTACATGTTTTCCTTACAACATTCAAGGGGGGAAAAACAGTTCTGACAATTCATTAAAAACAATAACTAGAATGTACTAGTGATCAGGCCTCTGATTTAATTATTTGCAGATCCACGTTTTACTTTAATAATACAACACTATGTTTGTATATGTCTCCAACAGATTTGAACATAGGTTGAGTAATATTTCTCCATTCTTCCTTCCAGAACTGTTGCACAGACAGACCAATCTCAGCCATAAAGCCAAAAATAACCACAAGCATATTGGTGGTTTCCCTGACCAATAGAAGGCAATGATCTGTCTTAATATGGCTATAAATGAATTTGACTTGATTGTCTTGGATCATAGCTTGATTTATTGTGGTCTGTTATAGAAGCCATGACTAGATTTTTCCACTAGATGGCGCCAAAGCTTTTTACGAGTGTTTCCCAACAGGCCACATAGAACTGTTATTCAACGAAAAAAGAATATGTAACAAAATGCTTATAAATAAACTGAAACAATAAGTACCTACAAGACTAGACATACAAGTGCATACTGATACTGAATCTTGGTCTCTTTGATCCTTAAGTAATTCTGTAATTTCTTTGGACAGATACAAATGATCACATTTGCCATACAATGTTTTTTTATTTTATTTTTTATTTTTATTTTATTCAAATTTGCCATTATTCTATATGTCTTTGCTAATAGGATTTAAAATATTAAAATGTAAAACCTGAGATACAATATACATTCATAGACAGGAGCAAAAACAACTCGCCAAGAAGTAGTTGTTGAAATAGACTGGAACTTTGTATGTGTAAATGTAATGATGATATATGGAAGTGATATATTACATATTAAAGTGAAAGGATATGTTTATTAGGGAAACTGCACAATTGAAAGGGAGCTGTAGTTACCCTAAGAAGCCCTTAAGATGAGGCCTCCATACTTGACTCTGAGCATCGTTGGATTCTGAACAGAACCTGGATTCATCGCTAAAGACGATGGCTCACTTATGCTTATAGAAATGCACGTAAAATGGCTTTACAGAAAGTGAAGTAACTGTCATGTTTTTGAAGTAACGGCTCATCCTAACCTCTGCCCTCCAGATGTGTTAACAGATCTTACAAACAAGTTCAGTGTCAGCAAGTACAAACGTACAAAAAAGTACTGCTAAGAGGCACCTCAGCTCTTCATATTTGCATTAGCATGCATGTAAGAATCACCACTCAGATTCCAAAACTTTTTGAACCAAGGCCAAAATCCACAGGTTAAGACACAGACACAATAAACCCAAGCAAAGCCACAAATCCAAGATAGCATCTACAACATGCAGGCTGGGGTTAAAACCACAAAATACCAGAAACTCCAGCAGTCTGGGTGTAGCACTGCTGCAGCAAGACTTCACAACCGCACTAGACTGTCAAGGTCGCTTCCTGTTGACTTCCTGTTTTTACTGCTCCCGTTCCAGCTACGCCCTGTCCATTGTTACCACATAATTAGTTCCACATCATAAGTTTCATTACGGCTCATTAGCCTGGGCATAATAATAATCCTTTTGTTGTTGTTTGTTTGTGAAGTCCTGCATGTGTAAACCATCATATTTTCCTGCTCCCAGCTCCCTTAGTTCCCATTGCCTTGTTCTACAGCGTTTACCACATTATAAGACATCAAAAGAAAGTTGTCAAAACAAAATCTTTTCTTTTTTGTGGCCATAATTCTTCTCCTTTCGCAAGTGAAGTCCTTTTATCCAGTCGAAGTACACGTGTTTATTGATGGAAGGAGTAATGGCTTTACATGCCATTGAGTCCGAGACTTGATCCTCACATCTGGATACAATCTGTTTGGGATTCCTTTAGAGGCAATAACTTTATCCCACAACCAAAAAGGTTGGCAGTAGGTGTACTGGCTACTCCAAATTGTCCCTGGACATAACTAAGTGTGAATGTGTGCTGTCAGTTGGCAGTTTATTGCCATCCCCCTCTACCCCAGACATTTCTAAGTGGACTGTCCGGTTTACCACACATTTTGCTAGACACATTCTCCTTTACGATATAGCCTTATTGTGTAGAGCAGTTTTCTAATAGGGTCAAATGGAGCTATTGTAGGAGCCCAGAAAAAAGTACTCCAAAATTTGACAGTAGAACTATGAAGTGGCCAAATAACAATAAAAAATCCACAGTAAAACAGTGAAATAATGTATGGTCAGTTCATAGTCAACCAAGTTTACAATTGTACTATGAAATTTGACAGTAGAACCACAAAGTGGCCAAATAACAAAATCCATTTTTTCATAGTAAAACTGTGAATGTATTCTAACCAAAAATCATAGTAAAACTGTGTGAATGATGTTATACAATAAAAATAAAAATACATAATGCATTTCACTTGTAATAATTCCACTGTAAAGGTGGTACTAAGCTTTCTTATCTGTTTTGTTCAAGCAGAAGGTTTGCATGTTGTTTGAATTACATTGTTTAAAATAAATGTGAGATTTGGACTCAAAAGATGTGTATGTGTGTGTTTTCAGGTCAAAAATATTCTTATCTACAAAATGGGGGTACTGCAGAAAATGGTGGTGTGCAGTTGTGCCCAAAAGTTTTGAGAATGGTACAAATGGCAGTTTTGTCATGTTTCATCATAAGCATTATAAATATAAGCATGCTTAAAAGCATATAAGTATAAGCATTCCATACATTTTTAACCTTTATAAAAAATACATCCAGTTTAAGACAAAAACCTTATTTAGTTCTATATTGTTACAGTGCTGACCCTTCTTCTATAAGACTTAAGCATACTGGATATCATCTTCTGGGTAAAATATTGAATGAAGGCAACCCATTATTGCCTAATCAGTGCTTGGAGTTGATCAAGTCAAGTTGGGTCAAGTCAGATTTATTTATATAGCACTTTTTACAATGCTGCATTGTCTCAAAGTAGCTGTACAACATTAGAGTATCTTAAAAAGGCCAATCCCAAATTGAGCAAGCCTAGGGCAACAGTGGCAAGAAACAACTCCCTAAATGTTGTAAGGAAGAAACCTTGGGAGCACCAAGACTCAAAAAGGGACCTGACCTCCATGGGTGACCTAGATGTTAATCGGTTTCTGGGTTTTTGGTTGTCCATCCTCTTTCCGAGGATTGGAAAAACGAATGCAGCAAACTTTGTGAAAAGCAAAACTGCGAAAATCTCAAAATGTTTGGCCATGACTGTAGAATGACAATATAGCACCTTTCCTAATGCCCTTTTTATGTTATTTTACCTCTAGTTCTTCATAAGTCCATTTTGACGACAGAACACAGCTGGTGGAGTACTTTACTCATGCATAGAAGTTCAAGCAAAAAAAGTTCAATGTAATTTTTGAAGCAGGGTGTATTTTAAGGAAGGCAATAGGTACACGTGTAGTGAGTGAAAAGTACAGATTTTTCTTTTAAAATGTAGTAGGTAAATGTAAAAAAAATACGAAATTACATAAATAATGAAGTACTACGGCTTGGATTCTATGAGTTGTAAGTCTGGGTAAGGGTGTCTGCTAAATGCTGTAAATGTAACGTAATGTAATTATAGTAAACACCCTTACCCAGAGCGACTTAAAACTGATACAATCTTATAAGGTATAATTCAACTTAAGGGTCTTGCTCAAGGACTCATTTGTGGAAGCTTGAACCCTCTGGTCCTTCTGTTCAGCAGTTTACTTACCACAGCTATCAAACTGCTTGGATTACTATTCCAGTGCCTATTTCCATAGAACACCAGGTGGTGGCATAAACACGGTGTAGATGGGACACCAGTTAATTGGAGGGCCAATAGGGGTCGCTGTTGCAGAGACCTGTGCCTGCATGTGACTCCCAACCCAGCCAGAAGGCATTGCAGTTCATTGGAAT
>JAUZST010008846.1:0-13325 GCA_034779995.1 Parotocinclus haroldoi
ATCTCACATGGGAGAAAAACCAGAGTAAACCCACACAGCCTGGGATTGAACCCTGGACCATCTTTCTGTGAGGCAGCGGTTCTAAAATTGAGATTGCACATTCCTTCTACACACCCAGGACTGTTAGAGCCACACTGTTAGATAAAACTTGGACAGAGCAGGGATTACACAATGAAATCAATGTGGCTAGAACTAGGGCCTTAAACTGTCAGAATAAGGCACCTTGCTTTCAACCAGCTCTCAAAACTGCTGAGGTGAATTGGTTTGTATTCCACCTCTGGCAAGGTGAGATCTGAATTGTGTTTTGTGTTTGCAAGAAATCGCCTTGTTACACTGGGCTAAAGGTCCCAGTTCTGCCATGTTCCTCTGGGTTAAAAGTCCTGACTCTTTCCTTTTTACATTGGGTTAATGGTCCTAGTTCTGTAGTGTTCCATTGGACTACAGGTCTCGGTTCTGTCCTGTTCCATAAAGCTAAATGTCTGTCCTGCTTGCAGTAGGTTACAGACCCTGGGTTCTGTTCAACCAGATCAAAGGACCCAGTTTTATCCAGTTTAATATACCTGTTACTCCAGTTTTGTTCCACTTCGTCTAAGGTCCCAGTTCTGTCCTGTTTTATAGGTTAAATATGTCCGATGTAAAGGACCTAGCTTTGTTCCGACATGTTACGGATCCTGGTTCTGTAAAGTGTGACAGCTTAAATAAATGCTTTCTGTCCTGTTCCACCAAGTTAAAGGTCCTGATTTTGTCTTGTTCCAATTGGTTAAAGGTCTTGGTTACATCCTGAGTTAAAGTTGAGTTTATGTTCTGTCTGTCTGTCTGCTCTTGACTTTCCATCTGCGTCTCAGAGTTCCTAGCATGCCAGACCAGATGTTCCCCATCAACTAGAGAGAAACTGTCAATGCATTAGTACATATTTTGTACTTTGTGGAAAGATATATGTGAGAGGCTCTGGAAAAAGCAGCTTCTTCACTTCAGTTACTTATTTGAAATCTGTGTGTGATTTCAGGAGATCTCTTGGGGTTTCATTGTATCATAAAAAATGTGTAGGTGGTTGGTGGTGTACTGGGCCAGTCCTAGTCTGGAATAACATTGTGTGTGTTTGTGTGTGTGTGTGTTGGTGTGGGAGACTCTGGGCCCCCTCACCTCTCGAGCTGTGAAGGTGTAGAGCACCTTGTCTTTGAGCAGGAACCACAATCTCTTCCACTTCTGCTTGCTCTTCTTCCGCCTCTGCAGACTCCCACTCATGGTGGAGCCTTCTGCACCCACTGACACCTACACACACGTGCACACACAGAGGAATGTGTGAGAAACCCAGGAAAGACTCGGAGACAAACAGAGTTAGAGAGATATACACAGCAGTGCCTGAGCCAGAGGTGACATGCTCTTCCTGCTCTTCCACAAGCTGGGAGGCTGCAGACTCTGAAACACAGCAGACAGAGGTCGACTGGTGCGCTGCGTCTGTGGACTTGCACTGCTACTTGGAACAAGAACCTTCCCACCTACACACACATACCCCAAACATTACATTATGTAGTCAGGAAAAGGATTCCATCTTCCTGTTCTCAAATAAGCAGACAGAGGTGATATGATTTGTGATTGAAGTGAAAGAACACGCACTCATTAACCTTATCATAATGTTCTGACTGGTCAAGTTGTCATGTAAAAAGCATATTCTAATTTCATGTTCTGAACTCTAGAGCCAGAGCTTATTTCAGTAATATGATTTTTCAGTGCATGTATCTCTTTACTCTAATTTCACTATTTTTTCTTAGTCTGCGCATGCACAAAAACGTAAACCGATGGAGTGTACAGCCATCATGGAAGCAGCTAGCAGAATCAAAGATAACTGCCAGTTTCTTATTCTAAGAGACTTCATCTCTTTGGGGCTTGTTTCCATAGATCTGCTTCCTTGTTTCTGTTGCAGAACCAGACAAACTTGGAACAGTTCTATGCAAAGTCTTAGACCACCATTAGATTAGATATAATAATTTTTTCGCATTTAAATAATGACCATATATGATTAATAATTAATAAGTCTATAACCAGAAAATACAAAAACAAAAACAAAACTGAATACAAAATCATAAAAACAGATTCTATAGGTTACAGAGGATAAGTATTTAGTCTGACCTCAATGGTCTAAGACTTCTGTAAATGCAGCACCTGTGCAATGGCTACCAAACACATTTGGGAAGACTCTGAAATGCAGTTTATGCCCAAGGAAATGAAGAATTTCTTTATTTAATGAATAAAGTTTGAGGTTTATGTTGCATCTGCCTGTGAGATCATTGGATGGTTGCACAGTACACATCTGATTACTGCCTTGGTCATATTAACCTGGAGTTTACCTATAATCTTCCAACCCAATTACACATAAAAATCATTTACTAGATTACTGAACTATAAAATCTGATTTGCAGTTATATGCAGTTATAATATGTGCATGTTTGTTTGTTTGTATGTTTATTTGGCTTATTTAACATCACACAGCGACACACACAAGGTCATATCGATACAAAAGTACATCTCAACACCAGTCGCATACACACACACACACACACACATACACAAGTCAATGCTAATGTAGAGTAATCAATTAACCTAACACACATGTAATTGGACTGCGGGAGGAAGCCAGAGTATCCGGAGTAAACCCACACATGGACCCTGGCTGCTCCATTCTGGTATTGAACCTGAGACCTTCTTGCTTCCATGCTGATTATTAGGTACATGTAAACGTACTCATTGAGAAAATCTTTGAGAAACTCCCTGTGTTATGTAAAGGCTGGATACAGAGAGGAGTCAGTATGGAGGAGTGGAATCTTTAGTATACCCCAGAAATCACAGATTGCAAGTAAGGATGTACCCTGAATGGAGCTCCAGTCCATAGGAGGGCTGGGTGTGGACTGTTGCAGCACCAGTGGAAATTTCTCCACTCATGCCTAATGATCAACCAGGCAAGAGGGCTTTGTCAGGGCTTCATCCCGGGTCACAGCAGTGATTCACATTTGCAACACTTTTGTTTTTTGTTGTTGTAATAAGACAGGAATTTCTGCTTTATTAACTGAATATTGGGTCCTTATTGGATTGTGCTTGTGGAGTGCTTGCCTTGTTTCTTGAGCTCACTGTAGCAGCGATCACATACTTTAGCCATTCTGTCCTTCAGATACTTCAATGGGTATCTGTTTCTGGAACAGGAACGACACACCACCTGTAGATCGGACACAGAGATTGATGTTTATCCTTAGATCAGTGCCAGGAAACCTAACACCTTAACATTAGGCACCAGACAATGCATCTGGACTTTTACTACTGGAGTTCTACTGCTGAACCTGATTTGTATCGTGGCGAGGTGAGGTTTCAATTGCCATTAAGTTCAGGTGGATGGTTCTGTGGCGTCGCCAGCGGGTGACCCCACATTAAATTTTAAATCAAATATTGTTTTACAATAGTGTATGAAAGTAAGATTATTTATTCCATGAAAAAATAAGTTATTATTATTAAAACCATGTTAAATAACCCAGTCAAACTTTTCATGCAAATAGCACTTCATAGAGTTCATCTGAGGATCCGGGTCAGGGGTGTCAGGGAGTGTGTGCGTACCTTGCCACAGGCATTGCAGTGGTGTTTGCGCAGTGTAAGACTGAAATCTGATGCACAGTTCATGCACATCATGGTGTGAGTAATGGGTACGAGATTGGGTGCAGCTTCTCCCAGAGACATCCACAGCTTTTCTCTTCCCTGGAACAGATATATAGAGAGACAGACAGTGATGTGTAGACCAACTACAAGACCAAGGCAGACAGACGGAGAGAGAGAGAAAGAGAGAGAGAGAGAGAGAGAGAGAGAGAGAGAGAGTGTACGCCACAGGGCCATAGAGATGGGGCGACACCGACAGTTCTGGCTGCCCCGAGAAAAGAGAGTGTGTCAGCAGTGTACACTTAATAAAACTGAGATGAGTTTAGCAAATATATATAAATCAGAACACAATACTTCAGCAAATTTCAAAAGATCATCCCCCCCCCACCCCACTCTGAAAAACTGCCCCACCTACTGGGGGAACATAAAGACAGCTTTGTACTGGCAGCACTCTACACACACCCGTCACCAGTTGAGGGACAGAGAGTGACCAGCTCAGCCAGCACATAAACACACACACACACACACACACACACACACACACACACACACACACACACACACACACACACACACACACACACAATTTATACCTATTAATTTTATTTGCTTCTATTGTTGTTTTTGTTTATATTGTATTGTATTTTGTAATTTACATTTGTTATACTTTCTTTTTTTACTTTTTATTTTTATATGTTCTCTGTTTTGTACCCAAGCTTTGGGCAATTTTAATGTAAAATTTGTTATGCCAATAAAGCTTTTAAATTAAGAGACAGACAGAGAGAGAGTGAAAGAGAGACATAGACAGAGAGAAAGAGGGAGAGAGAGACAGAGAGAGAGAAAGAGAGAGAAGGAGAATGAGAGAAGAGAGAGAGAGAGAGAGAGAGAGAGAGAGGCAGAGAGAGAGAGAAAGAGAGAGAGAGGGAGAATGAGAGAGAGAGAGAGAGAGAGGGAGAGGGAGAAACATAGAAACAGAGAGAAACACAATCAACGAGACAGAATAACAGATGGATAAATAGACAGGATTATCAGCTACATAATTCTTGGGTCTCATTAATGCAGTTATAATCAGTTCCAGAATGATTACCACTAATATACTTTTATGCCAGCTAAAGGATAAATTTGTCTTATATTTTAGTGCAAGATTAAGTTAATTAGCCACAACACAACCTTATCGATCCTATTATTGCCAGTTCTGATCAAATTCATTTGAATCAGTTCTTTTGCATAGTTTTGGAGCTGGCTGTATATTACATGACGAGATAATCTCAGGCTAAAGGCAGCAAACACATAGCTCCACATAGACTACACACAAAGGCAGATAAAGAGGTTTACCTCGCTGGAGGAGCTGAATGTGTTAAGACCTGCAGCATGGTCAGCTATAGCTCTGATCAGAGTGTGGAACCAGTCCTCTCTTTCACCTGGAGAGCTAGAGCAAGAGTGTGGAATTATTATGCATCCATAAATAGTAGCCATGTTGTAATTCATGCTATGCTAAATAATATTGCTATGCTTTAAGCAAAATACACCATAATAATCACCAGACTAGTTCCAGCATATAAAGAAGAGCATACCTGGCTGAGAGAGTGATGGTAACATCATTGACCTCTATCCTGAGTGTGTTGAGGATGTTATCTATGACCGGTTTACTGACCTGTTGATATAAGTACACACAGCAAGAAAGGCGCTTCAGTTAAGGCTCTCATACACTGTATGGCCAAAAGTGTGTGGACACCACTTCTGATTAGTGTGCATTGTTATTTCAGCCACACACTGCTAACAGGGACATATTATAAAGCTTACTAGCACGGCATCTCCATAGAAAAACAGCGGCAACAGAATGAGTGAATGGCATTTTAATAGGTTTCAACCTTCCCTGCGTTTTAGTTCAACAACTTTCAGTCCTGCCTTCCTAAATCAAGGACAATAAAGGAATAGTTTGCCAAATCTTATGGAGAACTTATGGAGTCCAACATCAGTGACTGACCTCAGAGTGCTGTTTTACATTCTACTGTAAACCATACTCAGAAGAGTGAAGGCTGTTGTAGCAACAAAGCAGAGAGACAATCCATGCTCATGTATGTTTTGGGATGTAGGCACCCAGATATCCAGATTGTCTATATAGTGTATGTACATGTGTGTTAAAGAGTTTAAAGAGTTTTACCTTCATTCCACTGAGAGGCAGAGTGTTCTTTAGTCTGTATTTCCCATCTTGCTGAGGGTATGTGTACAGAATAATGTCGTTCATCTGCAACAGACACACACACACACACACACACCATATTAAAAAAATCATGAAGGTGGCAGTAACACCAAACAATCTCATTACCTTTTGTCTGTTATTAAAGAAACACTATCTGCCCAGTGACAGTAGACAGGGGGTTCATCATTGTTGTTGTTATCCTTAGACCTGATAAAATCAGCATTATATCATGTAAATTCATTTTGAAAGGAACACTACCTAGATGTGAAACACTTAAAGAGAACTATTCATTAGAAACTCAAACCTTTTGTTGGTACCAACAGCTTAGCTATTATGATAAAAGTATATGCTTTGGATACTGTCAAATATTAAAACATATTTGAATTTATATATTAAAACAATATTTGTCCAGGCTTTTCTAGGATCACAAGAATTGTCCTGGTCAAAAAAAGAGAATTTGAATTAAAAAAAAAGATTCAAACTATGCGAATACACCTCCTGTTTGCTGGAGAAAATATGGAAATAAAAATGCCACAGTTATTGTCACAAACAAATGCCCTGTTTTTAAGATGCAAGACTGTTAGTGCATCATGCCCTGTCAGACATTTTAATTCTGAGACACCTTTAGAGACAAATATTTTATGAATACACTACTGATTAGGAAATGGTTATTATTAGAGATCCCAACTTTGCATTTATAAATCTAAATTATAATGGACATCTATGACATGGAAAAAAATGGCAGTTGCCATCTACTGTATGAACTGGAACAATTTTGTTCAAACTGGGAAAAAATGGATAAACTATGCAACAGCCCATACCCCTGATTCTACCTGATTCCCTAATTTGTATTGAAATTGGGACATTATGTAAAACATAAATAAAAACAGAATACGATGATTTGCAAATCATTTTTACCTCATATTTACATACATGCTATACATACAAGATATTTACTGTTCAAACTGATAAACTTTATTGTTTTTTGCAAATATTCACTCATTTGGAATGTGTTGCCTGCAACACACTCCAAATGATTTGGGACTGGGCCATAAAAGACCATTGGAATTATACTTTCTTTTTGTACTTTTTCATATGTTCTCTGTTTTGTACCCAAGCTTTGGGCAATATTAATGTAAGATTTGTCATGGCAATAAAGCTTTTAAATGAAAATAAAAATTAAATTTAAAGGGATAGACAGAGAGAGAGAGGGAGAGAGAGAGAGGAGACAGAATAACAGATGGACCATTAGATACACCATTGGAAAAGTGTGGTGCATTATGAAGTGCAAAATATGACAACGGAGACCCCGGACTGTTGAGCAACTTGTACATCAAGCAAAAATGGGACAGAATTCCACCTACAAAGCTTCAACAATTAGTGTCCTCAGTTCATAAACACTTACTGAGTGTTGAAGGTCTATCTCAACTTGCTATTCTGTTACCAAAGTTATTTTTAGATGTTATTTGTTTGTTGTATACATCATTTTTGGTAAATAATTAGAGTGGGCTCATTGTCCTAACGCTAATTCTGTGCCGAAAACCCAGTCCTGTTATTCTTATTATGAATAGCAGTAATGAGAGAAACAATGTACAAAGAAATAACGTTTTCTGAGATTGACCAATATTTAATACTATGAACATTTAAATATGCGTTTTGTTACTTTCAGTGTTGAAGGCTATAGGCTATTTTAAGAGTTACAACAATCAATTGTCACCCATTTGGCAGAACAATAATGTCAGGAGTTTGTTCCAGTGAAGGTCCCAGTAAAAAGACATCTTAATGCTTCAGCATCCCTTGACAATATCCTTCCAACTTTGTGGAATCAGTCTGGGCCTTATATCTGTTCCTGTAACACTGTGCCCCAGTGTACAAAGCAAAGTCCATAAAGCCCGCGCCTCGACCCCACTGAACACCTCTGGAATAAATCAGAAAGGGAATTGCGAGCCAGGCCCTCTTGTCCAACAAGAGTGTCTGACCTCACGTATTGTAGGGGCACACGAGGGCAGTATACGCAGTTCGCCACAAGGGGGCAGTACATGCTATTCTTCAGGAAGTTCGTCTAGTTTTCAACACACGTTCTCCTACAAGTACAGATCTGTTCACACGCTACACACAATAGATATACTTTATCTTATTTGCTTGTCTTGACAATGATATTGTAATTCTGGGAACCTCTGCGGACTCCTACACACATGCACACCCAAACTTCCAACAATTCTTTGTGCATTACTACACAGAATTAGCCCTAAACAAAGGCGGTTACATCATGTGGGGGACACAGCATGCGGTGCCCTAAACATCCGCAGCTCAGAGGCTGAATCCAAGAATTCACTACACGTGATTCGAAGAGAGAAGCCTGGGCGGCGGCACAAAAACATATCAACAAACACAGGGGACTCAACACCCAGGAGCAGAAGGTCAAGTCTATTCTGGCTTAGCTATTAATCTCAAACATAAAGCCTGTCTACCTGCACTTTAAGAATAATAAGGCCTTCTTCCTTTAAAACAACAGAGGCTATGTTAACATGCAGCCCATTAATGCGTTAATAATCTGAATAACAGGGCTTCATGTATACATCTCACTCATTACAGCATAACCTGATTGAATCGTACTAAAATAATTGATGAATTTATGGACTGTGGTGGTCTAGTGGTTAAGGTACTGGACTATGAATCAGAAAGTCCAGGGTTCCCACCTCTGCCACAGTTGGGTAACTGTGCAGGACCCTTAATCCATGGTTGCTTGGATTGTAAAACTGTACTAACTGTAAATCGCTCTGGATAAGGGTGTCGGGTGAATGCTGTAAATGTAAATTACGCACACAGTTTAAGTTTAGTGAATTCAAATCTAAAGCTAAGTTCAAAATAAAAAACATTTTCCATATTTGTAAATGTATTCACGAAGTTTTGTAATGTTCACAAAACACAAAATGAGTCCTGCAGGACAATCTGATCCTGTCCATGCCCCATCGCTGTCAGTGTGTTTTGGCAGTCTTGAGTAATCATGAATATGTCATTTGATACACATTCATCTCGTTTGCATTATCAAACCACTTTCTTTGACTTTTCATTTGATTTTCTGATGATCTGGCTTAATGAAACCAACTGAAATGATAGCTAGAGAATCTCCGAAAACATTTAGTATATTTAGTAGCTTCAGTGTTACAGTGTTGTTGTAGTAAAGAATCTTTTATCAAAGTGAATGATAGCAGCAATTTCTGAATATAGCTCTTAAAATAACCTCCAAATTGACGAATTGCACCTGTGCAGGACAAATCTGGGCACTTGATTTGTACCAGTGTAGGCAGTGATGCTGAGGAGGCTCAGTCATTGTGTGAGTGATGGCACTCAGTGCTGTTTCCAACTTGTTTTCACTTATTACTCTATAAATAAGAGCCGAGGTGAGACAGCCGGCACCTCTGACATCACGTCTGAGTCCCATTTGGGACTACAATCAACCATCAGTCATGTGAATTCAGACATCAGCATCCATCAGAGATAATTGGGGAATCACAGAGGAGAAAATGAGACAGAGCAGACAATGAAAGCTTCAAGTTTTAAACACAGACCAGTGATTTTCAATGACAAGCAAGGCATAGCTTTCAGTAGGCACCTAAAAACTCCAGAAAGCAGGCTTTAGGACAGACCTAGAAACCAGAACCATCCACACTAGTTTGCACTAGACTAGACCTAAGATCAGGGCCCCCCTTACAACATACTGACCAAATTAAAGCCCTAGGGGATTTATTCAGCAATGTAGGTGTTAATTATACACGTATGCACTGTTTAACATCTTTATTATGTTCTGTAAACTGAAGTGGATGTCGACTGGGGCTGTTGTGGCATAGCTCGTACAATACTGGACCTTACCTTTGCATCTTTTATAACATTTGAAACACATACCAAAAATGAAAAAAACAAAGTAGAACGATACCATATTTTGGTATACCATACCATATATGCCTTTCAAAACTATACAGTATATATCTTCTTTATTGAATTCACTATTGAAAGTGAAAAACAAAAACTATAACTGTCTCTATCACATCTTTTCTTCACTACATTTCCCAGTGCTTGTCACTTCTAACACTTGACTTTCTACATAACGCACAGCTGGATTTCCCCATTTAGGCCAGTAGAGTGCATGAGAATATCGCATTGTGTACTGATTGCCTAGGGAAAAAAATCTAACTTCAGAGTATGTTTTTTGCTGATGTGTATTCATGTGTATTATCAGTTTCCATCGTAATGGACACAATTCAAAATATTGTAAATCAAGCCGCAAAAAGGGGAGTATCTGTATATTGGACAGATTTGCATTCTTTTTATTTCTATTTATTCAGATTATTATTCTTAAGACCTCGACTGTTAAAGTGAATGGACGTTGCTCTGGTGGACGTTAAACTGCACGTACCTGTATAACAATTCCAGAATTAACAATTAACAATTCCACAAATCCATAAGGGAAGGGCAAGCATATATCCAGCTAGTTCATCTATCAGAGAACGGGACAAAAGGGGACACTTTCTTTACCTGGCCAAACTTTTTTTTCAAAGCCGAGTCATGCCTGTAGAACATTCCACCTGGCCAGAAGGCTCCAAAATTTGGAAATTGGGTGTGTTGTGTAAATAGCAGCTAGATCAATGCTCTCGGTTAAAATTTAAACAGTTAATACAGAGCTCAATTACAATCTATAGAACCCAGTTCTGATTTTCGATACAGGACAAAACATTAGACGTATGCCAGAAATCCCAGAGCTGATTTGATCACATGCCTGATATACTGTATTGTTATCTCCAAGCTAAAGCTGAGTGGAGGCCAGTGCATTAGTGAAGGTAACTGCAACGACATGTTTTGCTGACTGTGTTGTCTGGCAGTACAGACCCAACACAGGAAGCCATCATCCACTGACCCACACCAACCATCCTGGAAGGAAGCAGAGTCTTGAAAACAAGGGCACGAGAGAGTGAGAGCAAGAGGTAGGTAGGGGTGTTTGCAGTACTGTCACCTATTGTATTGTATAGCTCTCAGTTTAGAAGAAACGGCACACCTGGGCTACTGCTTGGTAGCTAATCTAACTGTACACCCGTGATTAAAAATGATTTAAATAAATAGAAAAGCAATGTGATTTACCAGGAACAGGTGTCGAGGCTGTCTGCTCTTACGTGAAACCTTCATAAGTGTTCCCTCTTTCACAAACACCTGAAAGACACACACATACACATATGCAAATGAGGCAGATGGCCGTCTGGGTGTCATAATGTTTTATCTGTCAGGTGCCACCATGCTAATATCATTACGAGATGTGCTGCTGTGCTCTGTGTGCTGCCATATTTGTCTAGTAAATGAACGAATAATTAAATTACTGATTATATAAATAACAAATATTGTCTCCCAACCATTACAGGTTCTGCCTGAAAGGGTAATCTTTGCTTTCGCTTCAGTTTTCTTACATTCCTGTTGGCAAGGGTAGAGAAAGTTATCCCAGACAGACACTCCAGCACCTCCTACATTTACATTAATGCTGTTTATAGCAGACACCCTTATCCGACCTACTGATACATTCTTACAATCCAAGCAATTGTGGGTTAAGGGTCTTGAAAACAGCCTACTCTGATTTCTTAGACTGGCTTAAAGTCTTGATATCAAATTAATAAAGCCGATAAAGAGATTTAGATTTTATCTTAGTAATCAAAATCGGATTTCTCTGTGCATATATAACTTCACTCTGATTTCAGTTGGTTTGCACGCAAAATAAACCTGGAAGCAGTATAAACGCAGTTGGCAGGAAGGCTTATTTAAGAGAATGCGCTGCTTTGCAGCTTTTTTTCCAGAGACCTGGTTGCTTGTTCCACTTGCAGGGTCTGGCAACCTAGAATTAAGCGCAGCATCCACAATATCGCTACTAAACACTTTGGGGGAGACTTAGAATCACAGTATATGCTCCAGCAAATGAAGAATTTCATTATTTGATTATACAAACTTGATGTTTATGTCACAAAGTTGGGTGAGATTATTGGCTGGTTGACACCATCTTATTTTCTTATTATCTTATATCTGGTTAAATGCATGGGTCTCACACTAGGCTTGCTCAATTTGGGATTACCGTTATAAGATAATATACATTGTAATATTGTAAAATATTGTTCTTCTCAGTACCCCACTGTAAAAGGCACAATAGAAATAAATCTTATTTGACTTGACTCTTTGGTGTCTGAGTCAAGAAGAATGTTCCTGGAATAGCTCTATTGGGAGCAGTTCAAGGGGCATATTTTAATGAGATGTCCATACTGCCCCAACTGGCTTCTCTTGCTCTGAGACTTCCCAAAGCTGACAAACATTGTCTCACATTGTCACCACATTTCTGCCACTTATACAATTAAGCTTAATATTCAGTGGCTGCCCAAAGCTCATGACAGTGGTGTCCTGGTAACTTGGTAATCCATGTTGGACCCAAATTGGTGATGTATAACCACATTTTGGGCTTACCAACTCCAATGTAAATTGATTTCGATTTCAGACACACCCTCAGCCTTACCACCACAGTCCAGATAAGATATACGTTTTTTTTTTTTTTAATAACTCTTTGTTTCTAAGCATACATTGCCTTAATTTAATCATCCATTCAGTCATTTTAAAAAAGAACTTCCGTTCCATGCCATGTCAACTCGTGACATTTGAAGTTCTGCAGAGTTTAATTTCTAAATTTGTTGTGGGTTCATTTTGTTTATTTAACAATGCATCATATTTACATTACATCTTATGGGGAAACATGCATCAGACTTCGAACGAGTTCGAATGGCCTTCCAGAACCAATTAAATTAGAATTCTGTGGTTCCACTGCGATAGCCTCTTGGGCAACGCAGTGGTCTGTTACACCAGGACCACTTCAGGGACCTGGGTCGAGTCCTGTCGGTGCACTCTATCCTGCTCAGACTGTGCCATTTTGTGTATGAAACACTTACTCTTCCTGGCTGCAGCACACTTCTCTTCCCTTTCACGCTGTACTCAATGTGGATCAGGCGCAACAGGTTCTCCTGGGAGTCAGTGATAGACAGAATGGGGAGGAAGGGGAGGAGGGACGAGACAGCAGGACACAGAGATAGGAGAGGACGACAGGAACAAAATGAAAAGATCTGAATGGCTTTGTTTGTTCTGTGAGTGTGAGGGAGGAAAGGAAAGGGAAGAGCTGGTCGGAAATGAATAGCCCTACAACAGATAGAAGGATCCTCTATATGTGTGTGTGTGTGTGTGTGTGTGTGTGTGTGCATTTGGGGAAGCCTCTGAGTTACATTCTTTGTTTCCATGCATCTGGGAGCTTTTGGTGACATCAATACTTGAATGTAGCATCATGTGGTAAATATTTTGCCAGTGCTACGATCACGCACACTCTGGCATGTGTACTTACCCCATCTTTTAGGTTCTTATTGGCTTGATCTGCAACTTCGGACACAATCACCAATGCAGCTGCAGAGAAAGC
>JAUZST010008847.1:0-13324 GCA_034779995.1 Parotocinclus haroldoi
TACCCCTAATGATATATACCTCTAATGATATATACCCCTAATGATATACCCCTAATGATATACCCCTAATGATATATACCCCTAATGATATACCCCTAATGATATATACCTCTAATGATATATACCTCTAATGATATATACCCCTAATTATATACCCCTAATGATATACCCCTCATAATATATACCCCTAATGATATATACCCCTAATCAAATATACTCCTAATTGTATACCCCTGATTTTTGAGCAGTATAAATACTTACAACAAATCATGTAAACAACCTGAAACTGCATCCACAAATTTGAGTGTCTAATTTTTATATCCTTTATTTGCTTAGTTACAAACAGGAATCAATAAAACCAATACAAATTAAGACTTACATCAATTCATTACATCAAAGATTATGACTAAGAACTTCCAACGATAATGGCAGTTATAACTAATAATAGCAGAAATAATCACAGTAAAATGTAGTGAGTTTATAATTAATGTATTATTAATAATAACACATATGAGCAAGAACAATGAGTAATAATGGAAGTTCATTATGCTGAAGTCTTCCATAACAAATACTGTATTAACAACAAAGATGAATAATAATTACAAAAGACAGATACAAATAAAAACAACAATAACAATAATGACTGAAAAATCAATGATTACTTACAACATCCATGACTATTTACCAAGCGTTCCTTAACAAAAAATACAGAAAACAAACAATTAATAGTTATAATTATTAATAATAAAAATTACATAAATATAAAGATTAATAGCACATAATAAATAATAATTAATAATAAAACCCTAATAATATAGTAACTATGAGCAAAAACACAGAAAAAAAAAAACAGTTTAACCCGATATTAATCGTTATTCAAACCTGACGTCTTTAAGCCAGGCGTGTTTGTATTTGTATGTATATTGAAACATTATTGCATCTCATTCCTGCCGTCTTCCCTCCATCTCAGACAAGCATGGTATCGGTGGAGGGCCTGACCAAACTGGTGGACCCGTCCCAGCTTACGGCCGATCTGGATGGAACGCTGGAGTACGACCATGTGGAGTGGACCGAGCTACGTGTATCACTGGAGGAGTTCACGGCCGGAGCGCTGCACCTTCTCTCACGTCTGGAAGAACTGCAGGAGACGCTCTCGCGCCAGGAGATGGCTTCGGACGCTGAAGAAGCACGACGGCTCTTAGAGGAGCACGCACGCCTGCGAAAGAGCGCCACCAAGGCCCCCGTGGACGAGCTGGAACACGAGGGACAGCGACTGCTGCAGAAGATCAGGGACGGCGGCGACGGCCGGCTCTCCGGGGGACCCGACTTCCAGAGCCTTGTTCCCAGAGTCGCCACATTGCTGGACAAACTGCAGGCCATACGGCAGCACCTTCTGCAGGCCTGGCACAAACGCAAGCAGCAACTGGACCAGTGCTTCCAGCTGCGGCTTTACGAGCAGGATGCAGAGAAGGTGAGGGGGATGTAACAGACACCTCATCAGCGTTTTTAGACATTTATCTCATTACTTAACAACAGGGGAGAATTAAGGTGTACATCTTTATCAGCTATTATATACAGATTATATATACTATAGTTTTAGCAATGGTATAGTTACCACATGTAATTATTATTTCTAACTTTTAATGGAATCCCACCAGAAACTCCAGGAAATTTGTGAGCAGTATTAAAACACTTCAGAGCACAGCTACTATAGGCTATAGAGGCAAGTATTTACTGTGATCTCCCCTTACATGTGAGCCATATTTGGCAGCTTGATTTGTAATGCCATTTTGACACTTATGCAGTCCGGTGAAGCTTGATCAGTAATGGTGTATATATATATATATATAGATAGAAGGCCTTTTTTGGAAGGGGAACAGGGTGAAAACGCTAAGATATGCTAAAGCTCACAAAGACTTTAATGAAGATCAGCGGAAAAGTGTATCATGGAGTGACAAATCGGTATCTAAATGTGGTCTAAGACTTTTGCACAGTATTATCGATGTCACATTCTTGTATTTCTTGGTCCAGTGTAAATGGCTGGGGTCTGGGAGCAAACCAGAAGACAATTAAATATGATGGGTAGTGTGAGATCAGGCTGTGATGAGATCACTGTGATGTAATTGTCCTGCCCTGTGCATCGGTAAGATTTGACGTAAGGAGACATAATGCAATACACAACCATTAAGATGGTAATCGGATGAATCCAGAGCATCCGAGACCGCGTGATGACTCTGTGTTATTGCTGGGCTGTTCTGGATCCTGGATTGATCTGATTCCCAAGTGACAAAGCGTTTTCAAATGAGAAGGGAGAAATGAGGGACAGTTGGAATTTATTGACGCTGTTTCCATTTTGCCGTCTCGATTGGCTGGTTCGGCTCGGTAGCTTCTGTTCCGTTTAAACCCAAACTGAGCAGGCGTTTCACACTCCCCAGTCCTGCTGGTACATCCATCTGTGCTTCAGTACCGCCAGAGCACCAGTGCGATTCAGAGAGAAAGAAAGAGAGGGAGCGGAGGTAATGAGTAATGATACAGAGAGACTGGAAAGGAAAGAAATAAGAAACTTGAAATGGCCTGTTTTTTGGGGGCCCCCTGTCAAATTACATGGTGCCATACACTTACCATACGAACTAGATCGAACCGCGGTGCCTGAAGCTGTGCACATTTGAGGTAGAACTCACCATTCTTACCCCAGGTGAGACACTGACAAAACTGTCACATCGTAGTTTGTGTTGTGCTGTGTAGGAAAAATGGAAAACCTCAAACTGAAACCTAAAAAATGTAACATTTGGTTGAACAGAAAACACATTTTTGTCAGGTTTTTTCACCACTGCATAAATTAAATAGCCAAATGTATTTTTGTCTTGCTTGAGAAAAAAACAATTGCAAAACTCACTTCTTATCCGCTTGGTCTAGGACAGGGTCAGGCAGGAACAACCCTAGGAACCACAGGATGCCAGCCCTTCATAGGGCACATGCTCACGCACTCTTACACATACTAAGGGCACTTTTTAGAGACACAAATTAACCTAACATGGATGTATTTGGGACTGTGGTGGCCTAGTGGATAAGGTACTGGACTATGAACCTGTAGGTCCAGGGTTCATATCCCACCTTGGCCTCAGCTGGGCACTTAAACCACAATTGCTTGGATTGGAAGACGGTATTAATTGTAAGTCAATAAAATGCTGGATAAATTTCTGCTAAATTTCATAAATGTAAAATGTCTTTGGACTGTGGATGCAAACCTGAGTACCAGGAGTAAACCCACACAGACATAGGGAGGAAATGCAAGCTCCACACAGAAAGGGCTCAGAGCGCTCCAACTGGTACTGAACCTATGACCTTCTGGTTGTCCTACCACCGTGGCATCCAAATACAGAGCTACAATTTAAATGTATTTATTTGACACAGAACACTGTACCCCTTCTCAAATATTGTTGTCATAAATCGCTGTTGTAAATCTTCCTCTACTCCTTGGTTGTGTCACTTTCTGACGGCAGGATTAAGGAAGCTGGATAATTTAAAGGGGGTGTTTCACATTCCAGCACCCCTGCAGCACCTGATACACTTCAGCCATCACCGCACACTGCTGTGCTGAGACTGAGCCACCAGCAAATCAGATTAGCTCATCGGAGTCCTATAGTGGTCCCGTTAGCCCCGTTAGCCCCATATGGTGGTTTGTTTAAACCCCCTTAGAGACTTGTAGTGGTTCCTTTAGCATCAGTACTATAGTATAGTAAACTAGTCCCTAAAGCCCCCTAGCCCCTTATATTAATCCAATTAGCCCCTATTCCAGTGGGCGTCTATAAGCAGAAGGGAGACACTTACGCTGACATGGCTGCAATCACAACAATGCTTTTCCTTGTGTTGGGAATATGCAAGGGCTCTCTTCTTCCACTTCAACTCCACTCAGCGATTCTTCCATCATCGGTTCCAGTCTGACTGCCGTTGCTCAACCCCTATCAGTAGGCAGTGCCCCCCGAGCCCCTCTGATTGGTTGGGCATGTCATAACCAACAGAACTTTAAAGTGCAACTGGGCAAAATCATAAGCATAACGATTATTTTATAATACAGTATTGAAGCTATAATAATG
This sequence comes from Parotocinclus haroldoi, assembly GCA_034779995.1. Classification (NCBI taxonomy): domain Eukaryota; kingdom Metazoa; phylum Chordata; class Actinopteri; order Siluriformes; family Loricariidae; genus Parotocinclus; species Parotocinclus haroldoi. The sequence continues at coordinate 4,098 of JAUZST010008847.1, forward strand.
TATTAAAAGTGAAAAAGAAGGATTATTATTGTAGGCACCAGGCCTTGTCCTGGACTCATCACTCCTGCCATGTGACTCCCTACTTCACACGCTGCCTGGTGCCTAGCGGGAGAGTGTGAGGGAGAATCATACGGTTCTGCTTAATGTGTATTTATGGGTATTATCGGATTCCCATCGTAAAGGTCGAAATAGGGTGAGATGATTAGATTCTCCGTTTTATTGTACTTGCCATAATATTGTATTCTCTGTAATATATGATAGTCCATGTTATATATAACATCTAGGCCATCCAACTAGGTTGGGTCCCTTTTTGAGTCTCGATCCTCCCAAAATTACAAGTAGGGTGCTTTTTCCTTTCCACTGTCACCTTAGGTTTACCCAGTTAGAGCTTTGAGCCTATATACACTGCTCAGAATGTTGATGTTTGCTCATTTTTTTGTGAGCAGTATAGTTTTGGGGGTTTGAGACTAAATAAACTTGGCTCAGTCACCCCTACAGAATAGGCTAACTGAGTTCGGTCTATACTGGAACATGCTAAACTCCACACAGACGTTCACTGTAAGCAAGGTAAATGCTGGTTAAGCTCTACATGTTCTGCCTCAACACAGCTGACTCTGCTTACTGAAGGTTTTACTGATAACCTGGTTGACAAAGTGAGCTGCCTAATAAACGAGTACGAGTTTAAATACACTACAGTGTGCGAGGGGGAACGAGTGTTCAAACGAGAGCCGGAAAACGAGTAGTAGGTAGTGGATTGCAATATTTACGCCCGGCCTACGGGCTACTAAATTATTCCTGTCCTGCATCCGCTGTTGAACAAATACACTCGCCTTGCACTTAATATTTATGCGTGTTCTGAACGCTTCGGCACGATTATGCTGTGAGAGAGTCATTCATCACCATACGAGCGCATAACAGGAAGCACTTCAGACTCAGCTAACAGAGTACGCTGCTCGCCTTTTTCACCTCTGTCTCTGTAGATGTTCAAGTGGATCGGGCATAACAGGGAGTTGTTCCTGCAGAGCCACACCGAGATTGGCGTGACCTACCAGCACGCTGCTGACCTGCAGACGCAGCACGACCACTTCGCAATGAACTCCATGGTAGGTTCTCCCTTAGGTTGGATGTGTAGAAAAGAGCAGAATTTAGCTGGATCTAGCGGATAGTGTGCGTCACAGCTGGACTGTAGCAGCTTGACAGAGGAGGGAGTTGAACCCTGGACCTTCTGGTCCAGTACCACTCACATCACTTAATATTCCACATTTCTCACCCTGTTTCTTCTTATTTGGATAGAATGCTTACGTGAACATTACCCGGATTGCATCAGTGGCCACGCGGCTGTGCGAGTCGGGCCATTACGCAGCCGATCAGATCCAGCAGGTCTCAGCACAGCTGGATCAGGACTGGAAGACCTTCGCCTCGGCCCTAGAGGAACGCAGCGCCATATTGGCCATGTCCTCCGTCTTTCACCAAAAAGCAGAGCAGGTTGGAAATGGCTTTTCTGTTCAAGGGTTTATTTTTTTAATTGGGGGCTTGTTCAGAACAGGCCTTGCTCATAAAAGCACATATTTTTAGTATTGTAATATTGTAAAAAATATATATTTTTAGCCTTGCAATTTGCTATTGTGAAATCGCTTTAATTCGCTGAGTGTCTGAACGCAATCCCCATTTGGTCTAATCATGTTTGGTTAATTGAAAAAAACTTTTTTTGCCTATTTACCTCATTTGGTTTAAGTTCCCGAATTAATTTGGGTACCAAACTGAAACTGCTGCCTGCTTATGTTCTCTTTATCCCATGATCATATTGGGAACACTTAATTCCCCTCAAAATGTGCCCTCTGTTGTTTAAGGCTATTTAATATTTCATTTCAGGCTCTAATTTTGTCTTCAGGAAGAAGGTGCTTGATCTTGTAGATCCACCTACATGTGGCCCGAGCTTGACCATCCTAACAGAGCTCAGGTCAGGCCAAATTTGTACATGATTCATCAGTTAAACGTTTTTTTATTCGTAGTTCCTGGCAGGTGTAGAAGGCTGGGTGAAGGTGTGTAGCGAGGTAGGGTTGCCCACCATAATGCAGGAGCTGGAGTTGGCCATCCATAGCCACCAGAGCCTATGTGAGCAGGTGACCACAGCGTACAATGAGGTAAGTGCCCACACCGCCCATTCATTTTTGATCAAAGAATCGCCGTGTTTGAGCTACCCTTATGAAGTGTGCATCTCTGTACAGGTCAGTCAGAAGGGGAAGACCTTGCTGGATGTCCTGCAGAGGCCACAGCCGCAGGGCGACCCCGGCTCTGCGGTGGCGGGGGCGGACTACGCCCAGGCGGTGCGTGCTGTGCTGGATGTGGTGCACGAGATAGTACATCAGCACCGCAGACTGGAGGGACTGCTGCAGCACCGCAAACTCCGCCTCCACCAGAGACTGCAGCTGTGTGTGTTCCAGCAAGACGTTCAACAGGTAGGTGACATTCCATCTCCACAAACGTGTTGTAGCCACCATTTCCAATGTTTTTAGTTCCATGGCGATGAGAAACACTAGGTCGGGTTCAGATCGAAAGCATACTCCATGACACTGTAGAATCAGAAATGTATTGTGCCCATTCCCAAATGGGAAAACTAAAATCAACTGGTTGTAAATAAGGCAGAAATATCAAACTTGATGAAAGTATTGCGCAATACGCATAAATGTAACATAAAGTATGGTCAAAACCATTTGCATCCCCCTCCTTCGTTCAGACGCCGGCCATACATGACCCATAACCTCTGACCATGGGCAGTACAGCACAAACCACAAATATAATGTCACTTTTTGACCTTGTTACGCTTTCAATTTCAGAACAAAAATTTAAAAAAATCAACGATATAAAGATACAAAATTTCAAAATGGCTGTAACACGTGTGACAATAGGGAATATATGAGGTGATGCGTGGGACTGGAACTGGAACACTGCTGACAAAAATGAGGGGATATTTCAAAATGAATATGAATCGAGTTAAAAAGAGGCGTTTGAGTTTATTTCATTAAACAAGATCATCAGAGAAGCAAATGAAAAGTCCAAGAAAGTTGATTACGCAAATGGGATACAAACTCGATGATGGCGATTGAGTAGTAAGTGATATATTCATGGGGGCGGATTTAAGAGAAGCATGTTAAACTGGACCAGAGTGCCCCCACATTGACTGTTCAGTAGGGTGTATGATCACCCAAGAGTGCCAAAACACACCGACAGTGACGAGGCATGGACAGGATCAGATTGAAATATTGAAATATACGTACTTTTTGTGAGCAGTGTGTATTAATGCTGTGCTGTATTAATGTGTAACTGATGTTGTCTTCTACATGGGCTAACTTTTCAACTGCTTCATGGATTATCAGCTGTTTCTCGAAGGAATGGAAGCACAAGTACATTCGTATACATACTAGTGTTTGTGTTGGTGTAAGAAGGAGCGTGTGGGATTGAGAGAGAAAGTGAGAGGACTGGCTGAGTCACAGTGCCAGCTGAAATTTGCTCTCTGTCCTCTCTGGGGGTTTGGTGTATTATGCCTGGACTCCGGTCAATCCACTCCTGACAATACATCGAGCTTCCTGTGAACCAAGGTCTATTATTCCTCTGTGAATGCTTCTCTTTTAAAGGCTCTGTTCGCTCCTGGAAAGGTGAGCTACAGCAGTTAGAGCGCTCTGACTCAAGGTTGCCAGATTGAGCTGACTGTAGTTAGTAGGTCCACCGTTCACTATACTTAAACATGGTCATGGGCGGTCACAATGTCGCTTCACAGCCGCTGAGATCTCCCGCTTCGCCCATAGTCCGTCTGTGTGAGGTTTGTATGTTCTCCCCGTGTCTGCATGGGGTTCTTTCTAAATTCTAAAGCCATGTATTAGCTCATATAGAGGATCGACACCCTGTTTGGGGTTGATTCCCACCGTGTGCCCTGTGTTACTGGCTTCCTGAGACCCTGGATTGATCAAGCAGTTATGTTAGTTATGTTATGTTACAGTTAGTTAAGTTTGGGCGCCATTTCAGATAATCCATAAATGTTTGTACCTTTCTTGTTTGTTCCCTGTAGATGTGTTAAATTATTCTGAAAAATCCCACAAAACACACCTTTAAAAAATAATAGCGTAATTGTATTTCATGAATAAACGGAGAAAAACTTAATACATACCTGATTTGCTGAAATACTGTTTTTATAATCAATTTAGTGACATAGGACCAAACCCAATGTACTCAATGGCAGCTAGGAAGAGGTGGGATTTGAATGTTGGATCTTCTGGTCCATAGTCCATTCTCTTAACTACTAGGCCACCACAGATTCCAAAGAGGAAAGGAAAGAGTGTTTGAGAGCCTGTAGTTCACCTTGACTGGTATTTGATGCCACTGGGCTTGTCACCATATGGAGAACAGACAACAAATGAGTTTATCAGTGAGAGTCAGTTATTTCCACCTGATTTCCACCTGTTATATAGGAGTGTTTATTTCGTTACTAGTTAACTTTTACACAGTTGTGTTTTTTTTTTTCAAATACATAACACACAGGTATGTAAAGGACATAACTTACTGCGGGTCTGAAAGGGTTAAACCAGGATTCATTCAGACCTGTCATTTTCTCACAAGGACCTAAATTCTCATTTGCTGGTTTTAGAACCTGATGCCAAATCGGATTGAAGTGTGGCAGCTTTCCATAGGATTACTCTATTATGACTTTGGATTTGAAACCTGAACTGATTGTGTGTGTGTGTGTGTGTAGGTGCTGGACTGGATCCAGAACCATGGCGAGGCCTTCCTGAGCAAACACACAGGCGTGGGAAAGTCCGTGCACCGAGCACGAGCTCTACAGAAACGACACGATGATTTCCAGGAGGTGGCACAGGTATGAAAAGTGTGGATGTGTGTATGTTTATACAGTGTGTGTGGCCATGCTTTGTCTTTATGGGGACCAAATACCCCTGTGAGGATAGGATTTTACGGATCATCATGTGGATAATCGTTTTAAACGAATCAAATGTTTAGATTTCCCTTCTAGTTACATAGTTCTCTCCTATTCAATTCATTTTATATACAGGAATGCTTCGTTTAACTACTTCGTTACATGCTATGAAACAGAACGTTGACCGAAATGGATGCTGAAACACATTACCATAGTCGTTAGATAAGTCATTAGATTAGTAGTTTAGATAATTAGCACAAAGTGTTTCATTTTAAATGAGAATATTAATTCAAATACAATATAAAACCTTTTAGTACAGTACCATACTGCACAATGTTTTACAGTATAGTAGAACAGTATTTTTTATCGTCGTGTCTTACATAAAATTTGAAACACCAAAAATGAAAACTCCTGCAAAGGTTTGCTTATACAAGTCTTCCGTCATTCAGATGTGAATAAGGTGTGCAGAAGACAGATTTTTTTAATTCTCCTATTTTATTTCTGTAAAATGTACACTGTACAGACAATGAGGGAATATTTTTCAGCATTTCTTTTGTGTGTATATATGTCTGACTTGGTGTCTGTCTGTCTGATTAGCTTCCGGTCTGTCTTTTTACCTGTCTGTGCAGAACACGTACACTAATGCCGATAAGCTGCTGGAGGCGGCGGAGCAGTTGGCGCAAACAGGCGAGTGTGACCCGGAGGAGATTTACGCCGCCGCTCATCATCTGGAGGTCCGAGTGCAGGAGTTTGTCAGGAGAGTGGAGCAACGGAAAATGCTGTTGGATCTGTCTGTGTCTTTCCACACACACACCAAAGAGGTAAACACCATGCACACAAATTTGACCTTCTATCATTGTGGGAACGTCATTAACATTGGAGGGGTAACCGGAGCCCCATAAAGGTTACACCCTGTGAATTCCGACATACGCTCCAGAAGGCCCCCCCAGTGCCAAGACCAGTATAAGGCAAAGAGAAAAACAAAGATATTTAAATGTATGAGGGATCGAACCCTAGGCTGGGTGGTAGTCTGTGTTGGCTAGAAGGCATCGCTTGGACTTGATAGACAAGATGGTGGGTCAGTGTACTGGATTACGTACTAATTAATAATAAATATAAATATTTTAAAAATTATTTTGCACTACCTCCTTTGGTTGAAGGCATTTACAATGTTCCCTACAATTCCTCTGAGCCATTTATGCATCAAAAGTAAAAAAGCAAGCTAAAGTACTAAATGTCAGGTGGTGGGCGGACGCTGGGTAGGCAGCAGGCACAATGGGACCCAAGGAATTGACAATTTTTCACCTTTACTAAGAATTCCGGAGCTGAATGTAATAGTGGGAAATAGAACAATTTTTCTCATACATTTCAGATGGCTGACTTAACCGCCATGCCTTTCTAAGATCATGTTGCGCTGATAAATACATTTGTAGGAATATGCAGCGGTTAGAACCTCATAGGTCCAGCGTCCCGAACACCTGACTTAGCCTGTGTGGAGTTTGCTTGTCTCCCCGTGTCCACATCGGTTTACTCCACACACCCTGGTTTCTTCCCACAATCCAAAATCATGCATTAGGTCGGTCGGTTACACTAAATGGACCTGATAAGCATCTATGACTGCTCATAGCCATTGATGCTTAAAGCGACACTGAATAAAACAAGCACAACTATGTGATTCCTTTCTTTCTCTGTGTAGCTCTGGTCATGGATGGAGGAGCTCCAGAAGGGTCTGGTGGAGCCGGTCTGCTCGGAGACAGTAGACTCGGTGCAGGAGCTCATCCGGCAGTTCCAGCAGCAGCAGAGCAGCACGCTGGACGCCACGCTCAACGTCATCAAAGAGGGAGAGGACCTCATCCAGCACTTACGGTCAGATCAGCGGCGCGTGGCTTGCATTCGTTTTAATATTTTAGTTCGCAGATGCAACCCTTAAGCAATGTACACTCGCCAATCATTTTATTAGCTACACCTCCTCATTTCTACTGTTAGTTTCACTTTCTGTATAGAAGCACTTTGTAGCTCCTTGTGTTGTGCTGGTCCGATTGGATTGGAGTACTCCAACAGTGCTGCTGGAGTTTCTAAACGCTGTGCTTACTCACTGTGCACTCTGTTTGCTCCACCTCGCAGTTGTTGTTGAGTAGTTTGTGTTGGTCATCCTCTAATCTTTCTTCAGTGCTCACAGGATGCTGGTGGCTGGACATTTTTGATTGGTGGGCGATCTTCAGTCCAGCAGACACTGAGGCGCTTAAAAACTCCAGAGGAATTGCTGTACCAGCGCGCCCACACTAACACGCCTCCAGTGTTACGGCAGTGCTGAGAATGATCTACTATGATCTAACTGATCGTTTCTGGTCCTTTGGTGGTCCTGACCAATAGAGAGCGTAGTAAAGGACATTTTAAAGTATGTAGAGAAACATATGGATTACAGTCTGTGATTGTAGAACTACAAAGTGCTTCTATATGGTAAGTGGCAAGTGGACAATGAGTGTAGAACCAAGGAGGCGTACCTAATAAACTGGCCATCAAGTGTACATACTGTACAGTCTGGAAAGGTAGTGCAGAGCAATATTCGGATCGGATGACAGAAGTGTTAAACACACAGTATCCAAGCTTTCAAGATTACCCTGGAGCACAAATAAGGCCAGGTGCTTGGTGATTTCAGACATCTAGCGCTTTTGTTGACCAAGCAGTCGCTGTGGCGTCTGTACAGGGACTCTGCGTTGGCGAGTAACAGGCTGCCCCATGCCAGCTCCGTGGCTCATATAGAGAGTGTGCTGCAGCAGCTGGACGAAGCTCAGGCTCACATGGAGGAGCTGTTCCACGAGCGTAGGATCAAACTGGATATCTTCCTGCAGCTGCGCATCTTCGAGCAGTACGCCCTAGAGGTGAGCGTGCACTGATGAAGAAAAATGGTTTGCTGTCGTGTTTGCGTGTGCGTGCTTCCTCAAATTGGTGCTCTGACCCCAAACGGTTTATCTGTTTGAACAGATGGATTTGCCACTTTGCTACCGTTCGGCATTTGTTTGTTTTTTATTGTGTGCACCGTAAGCGTGAGATACACAAGGTCAGCGGTCAGCGTGGGTGTCGGTTGCTAAGGATTCGGCGTCTCTTTTAGCTAGTGCGAGCAACCAGGCAACCAAGCCTCTGATCTGCTGTTTCAAAACTGAGGATGATAGCAGAGAAATCGAATTCGTCCCTGATTGTGTACGTATTTTGGCGTAATGTCAGGGACTCGTTATTATATAAATTAGCATCAGCTCAGTCTAGGCATGAGACTCTGGTACCCAGAGACCTAGTGCTATTTAGGGGATCAGCTGGCGTCCCAGCTTCAGCATTCTAACGACTGTGCAGGAGCTAACATCTGTGGACAAATGTGCCTAACCATACAGTATCTCATCTTGTATCCAGGCTAGAGACGGCCCAACAGAGTAAGAGGGCCTCCTTTCAGTTGGACAGTTTTCCCAGTAATTTCACTTTTGTTTTAATGTTGTAATTACCTACATAAATAAGTCCATTCATACATATTGAAGTTTCATTCCATTTCAACAAGTACTTGCTGACTTATTTTTGTCATGGGACTGTGTTTGGTTTCCAGTTTGAGATACTCCCACATCAGTGCAGCTACTATAACATTTTGCTTGTTCACCAGCTAAACCAGCAGCAGTCCAGCACTGACCAGTTTGAACACCATGGTAATTGACTGGTAAATTGTAGGTGCTTCCAGTCGGTATCAGGCAAGGCAAAGCAAGAGGCAATTCAAAGTGTTGTACAGAATTTTAAATAATAATAATAATAATAATAGGACAGCTCGGGGGCTCGGTGGGGCGGCACCGCTGTCTCACAGCAAGAAGGTCCCGGGTTCAATCCTAGGGTTTAGTGACCTGGGTCCTTTCTGTGTGTCTGCACGTCCTCCCCGTCTCTGTGTGGGTTTACTCCGGGTACTCCGGTTTCCTCCCACAGTCCAAAGAAATGCGTGTTAGGTTATTTGGTGTCTCTAAAGTGTGTGAATGTGTGCTTGACTGTGTGTGTGTGCGTGTCCTATGATGGGTTGGCGCCCCATCTAGGGGTGTTCCTGCCCTTGCGCCCAAAGTTGCCGGGTGGTCATCGGCTGGCCCGCTACCCCGTGTGGTTTAAGCAGAAGATGATGAATAATAATAATACCGTATGTGTACAATAATACATAACATTTGGAGGCGATGGTTTTGGTCCTAATAACCGGCTGGTCTGATTAATCGAACATGCCCTATGTTACCAGACGGGACGTGCTATAATTTATGTAACATATTAAATGTTTATTAAACCT
>JAUZST010008848.1:0-66650 GCA_034779995.1 Parotocinclus haroldoi
CGAGAGAGTGCGAGAGAGAGAGAGAGAGAGAGAGAGGGGGGGGGGGGAGCGAGAGAGAGAGAAAGGGGGGGGATTAGGAGTGCAAGAGTGACAATAGAGGGGGGGGGAGTGATACAGAGTGCAAGGTAGAGGGAGAGAGAGACAGAGACAGTGGGAAGGAGAGACAGTGGGAAGGAGAGACAGAGGGGAGAGGATGGGGGGGGGAGAGAAAGAGGAAGAGAGAAAAAAAATGAGTGAGTGATGGGGGAAGGGAAGAGATACGAGCCGCTCAGCTTCCAAAACAAATGAAACAGGCACACAGAGACACAGAGTACGAGATCCAAAGATTACGAACACACAGTACTGAATTCACGCTATGACACACACAATGACCTTGACGACCAGTCCACTGACCTTGCATTTTCTTAATCTAATTATTCTTATTAGCTTCTGTCTGATGTCTTGAACTAATTAAGAAATCCACATAAGTGTATTCATCTCTCAGGTGGACCAGCTGTGATTTGCTAGCTCATCACCATGGTGACCTGGCTGGGTCAGGCGCCATAAACAGGAAAAATTGGCTTCGTCTAAGAGAGAGGTGGCCAGTCGGGGGACTTGCATCCCTGGGTGCTGCAAAAGCGACCCCTGTTTCCTTGTACACCCAACACATACAATATCTGCTTACACCACAACCCTGACCAGAACAAGCAGGAATGAAGAGTGAGCATTTTAAAAACATTCATAATACGCGATATAGACAAAGGTTTGTACATCTCGAAAATGATCTAAGTATCCTTGAGTATTAGTACAGAGTTTGGAACATGACTGTGAGGTTCTGGTGTTGGCTCACTTTTGGCATTCCAGCAGATTTTCAAGATGCCAGGTTGAGTTGACGCCAAGGTTTTGTACAAGCCAGTCGAGTCCTGAATTAAAGTTGTTTAAGCACAGCAGGGCAGAAAGTTCTTGATCTGACTTGTTGGGAACAGAAACCTATTAATGTGTCATATTGTGAGTCACGAGGGAATCAGCACAACCCATTCTACTGCCACCGTTTGTCTATGGAGAATCAAAATACAGTCGTATCCACTTAATCGCGGAATCCCACATCGGGACGGGATCGTTTTGGTCCTAATAACCGGCTGGTCCGATTAAACGAACATGCCCGTGTTACAAGACGGGATGTGCTATAATTTATGTAACATATTAAATGTTTATTAAACCTTTATTGTACGATATATATGTATAGCAAACGTACAAACAAAAACTACTGTCGGTTACCAACTTTGTTCATTGAAAAATAAATTTGTAGTTGTTCGAAACGATCTATAACACAATGTATAGATACTCAGCATGTGAAGCTTAATACTGTAAAAAACAAGTTCTTATTAAATTCCAGTGAACGTTTGAAGAACTTATCCAGTGTCTTATCCTTCTCTTGACGGGCTTCTCTTGGTGGGCGTGGTCACCTCCCGCTGGTTTTGCTCTTGTCAACACAACTTGTTGGATTTCCTGACCTTTGATAAAAGCATAAATTCTCCCGGGGATCCCAAAAATCCTCCCATATCTCGCTGACCCACTTTGCATCCGCTCAAGTGGCGACTCTTCTTTTTGTTATTCGTTCTCACGTTCTTTGGTCCGATTAAATTGAATTTTAATCCAAATAAGCAAATAAAATTGCATGTATATAATAGGATTTGTTTTGGGATTTAGGATTTGGTCCGAATAAGCGCCTGGTCCCGTTAACCGGTGGTCCAATTAACCGGATTCGACTGAAACTTGCATATATCTGACACTTCTGATAGTGATGTAATTGAAGGCAGTCTATTTTTACACACCGCACTTTGTACTTTGGCAGTCTCTTCTATGAGCTTATATAATCTTATACAATGTTGCTGTGGCAGATGGACATTTCCACTTTAAACTAACACCACTTATAGTTAACCAGACTGGCTTTAGCAGGGCCTGAATTAGACGAACATAAATAGTGGCTAAAATTTGAGCAGCAAAGTGCATGATAAATAAGTCCAGGTGAAAGAAAAACAGTCAAGGCTTTAGCAACGACGTTAACAAACTTGAGGCCAAGCAGTGTTACTTGGTTAAATAGCCGTTTAGCCAATAGCTTGGTTAAAGTAGCTGCCTCTTGAGGATGAGAACATTATTTTCAGCTTTTACTTCACAGATCCAACATGCTGAAATCATCCTTATCATATCATCCTTAAGGTGAAACATGAAGGATTCAATTTTGTAGGTAATAATACCTTGCTAGCGCATCATACCTGTTTCTAATTTACACGATGACATTCATCTCTCTCCCTAATCAGATAACCTCCTCTCTCTTTTTTTATCCATTGTAATTTAATGAAGCGTGTGCTCTTGGTCCTCTTGCGGGTTTCAGGAGCAGAATCGTTGGAAGCTGAGAGAGCACTGGAAACTTTTTAAATCAATTCCTTATAATGACTTCCTCAAACATTACCATGCCACGCTGCACCCACATTTCAATTCAGTCCCAGGTGAAATTTGTTAGGATGGGCTAGAGCAATTTATTTTAATTTCACACGAATGAAAATGCTATGATGATAAACCTGGTCCTAGTTATAACCTTAAAGTTGGTCTGGGCAAGTTCTCAAATTGTGACAAGGTGTTACACAATCAGGCTTTAGAGTCCTGACATGCCTATGTCCAACTTTGTGAGAACCACCTGAAAGCCTTTATGTAAGCTAAGACCATTAGAAAGACATGCAGATCATCTATTCTTCTAACGTCTGTTTTGACCTTCTACTGAATTAGTCATTTTTTATAATCTATCACTGCTGAAAAGGGCACTAAAGGGCACCTCTAAAAATCTCATTTATGCCTAATGGACATACTGAACCCTATTTATCAAATACATACACTCATCAGTAACACATCCAGCAGCTATAACATTGAATCCACCTAAAACTTCGTACATCCCCCTCATGAGGACAAGGTTCTGAACCCCCCATAAACAGGGGTACCTTATGGCAGCAATTCTAAGGTGACCCACAGGGGCCCTGCATAGGTATTAAAACATTGCTTAATGTTTTATTCTTAATTTTAGTTTGAAAGGGTTATGATAGCTATTGTTTGAGTTACTGGTAAACATCATGATATACTGCATTACTGAATGTTGCCATGACTGAGGCCAAGCTTCCGGGTTTAAACCAATGTGCAAGAAAGGACACGTGAGACCAGAGTCGAACGTAAAGTTCTAGCACTGTCGATTTTTTACAAAGAGAAGTGCGCAGGTGCTTGTAGTGAATTTTTTGTAGTGAGTAGTGAGTGATGGCAAGCCAAGGGGAGGCGTCGGGATAAGGCATGCTGTAGTAATCAGAGTCAGTGTGGAAAGCACAGTTGTGCCCTCGTGATCACACTGGCAGATTATCCAGTAATGCAAACTTATAGCAGCAGACTTAAGGAAAAGAAACACAAACATGCATGGAAACAGAGCGTAAACAATGTACATACTAGACAAAGGGAATAACGTAATCTTAGGAGTATAAGATATTGCTTATAATGGTCTGCAAATGCGCTAGGAGAATGAGCTGCCACAGTCCATTGGAGGATCTGTGAGTGGGCGTGTCTCACTACCACTGCCACAAAGTGACGGCAGAGCTGCCACTGGAAATAACACAACAATGCAACCATAACACAAAAGACAGAGTAAAAGAAGCTCTTCACAGGGCATACCACTAACATGACCACTGTCTCAAGGGTTGACTCTCGCCAACTTTTTTGAATAATCAGGATTTTACACTCCCTGTGAAAAGTTTCAGTGATAGCCAGGTCCAGGATGGCAGGTCTGGGGATCCAGCAGCATTTCTCTCTCAGATCTATATCCCTCCCAGTCAGCTGTAGGGCACGCCCCCTATGCCTCTAATACAGGAGGCAGGTGAAGGTGTATGCTGCTTAGCCGTCGATCATATGGACATAGGGGTTTGCAGGAGGGCAGCTGGAGGTTGATGAGAAGTATTGCTGCCGCACAGATGGGGCAGGCCAAGACACAACTCCCTCATATTGGCTGCCAGGGATTGCCACCAGAAATACCTCTTTGCCAGTGCCAGTGTGCATCTGATGTCGGGGTGGTAGGCTAGCTTCTACCCGTAGCCCCACTGAAGGATAGTAGATACGGCAACCTTCGGGACCACAAAAAGGACATATTAGGAGAGGGTAAGTCGATTAAGAAGTTTGGCTATCTTGCTGTAACCAGGGATGAAACTCCTTGGTTGCAGTTCCTTATGCTTGTAGCTGGTAACCCCACTACTGCTTGCACCTTGGTTGGGTCTGCCTGGATTCTGAATGGCTCAATAATAAAAATGCAGCAAAACCACCGTGCATTTGTGGAACTCACATTTTTCTGCCTTTGCGAAGAGCCAGTTCTCCAGGAGGCGTGCAGCACATAAACACACGTGAACGATGTGTTCGGTTTGTGACTTGGAAAGAATGAAAATATTATAAAGGTACATGAACCTCTTAAGGAGGTCCCTAAGCAAGTAATTCAATAAAGCCTAGAATAGGGGCAGGGGCATTGGTAAGTCCAAACGGCATCATCAGGTATGCAAATTGTCCCACAGGGATGTTGAATGATGTCTTCTACTCATCACCCTCCTGTAAGAGGTCTCACTCCACTCGAGCACTGGTCCAGTGGACCAGTCCAACTTCAGGTTATGTCTTTTCTGCTGATTATGATTACTTGTTTTAATATTTGCCTCTCACATTTATGAAAAATTGGATCATTTTCCTCTGGATTCAGAAAAATAATATTTTAGATATTGTAATATTGTATAATGGAAAATTTAATGAAGATCTGTATTTATCAGTACACAATAAGACAAAATGAAAAAAATAAATGGAAATTCAGTGACGTTGCTTTTCTCTTTAGGGGTGGGCGCCATGCAAAGATCACGCCAAGGGCACAGTCTGCAGTGTTCAAGGCAATTAAAAAATCAAAACATCCACAAAACCTTCTAAAAACTGCTGTTTCTGGAAAATGCAACTTTCTGAAATCCATAAGGCCATTCATAAGACACTGCATACAAATAGCAAATAATAGTATTTAGCCCATGATGTGGGATTGCTTTGTTGCCAAAGTGCATGGCTAGCTTGTGGTCACTGACCAAATAGTGTGTTTAAAATTTGCTGATTCCAGATACTGAATTGAGGATACAAAACGAACACATTTTGCCACTCTGAACATGAGATCCAATGCATATATTCTTTTTTTTACCTCACCATTAGCATTCATTATATCAGTATCAGTATCAGGTACCAACCTGCCCTTCCCCTCTTTGGAATTTAGACATATGCAATATACTTTTATATTATACACATTATATTATAGACTATTATATTTATATACACTGCTCTATTTCAAAATATTCCATAATGAAATATCCCTAATTTTTATGAGGAATTTAAATACTGTATACATACAAGGTGAGTCAGAAGTCACAGGACACTTTGCATGCTGCGTTGTGGAGTTTTCGCAAAGGCTGCCAAGATTCTTCGTAGGTAAGGATTCTTCGTCGTCTTCAGACGACCACTGTGGCTTGTTAAAGTCAAAGCCAAAGAGTTTATTATCATTTGCGCAGTAAGGGCACAGGTTTCCATGTACAATGAAATTCTTGCTTTGCTCCTCACCAAGAATGCCAACCGAAAAGAAGAAAAGAAAATTACAGTGAAGCAAGAAATAATAAACTAAATAATACAAGTACCACCATATATAATATGGATATTATTATTACCCATGGGAGCGTGCCTATTACATGCAATTGTTAAAGTATAAATATATACTACAGTACAGAAGTGAACATGTGCTACAGCAAGGTGACAGTGGCATGTAAACATTATAGATGGTAAAGTGAACAAAAGCAATCATTATGTATAACAGTAAAGGGACAGTGGCATGTCAACATTATAGAAGTACTGGGTTATTTCCGAGATAGGTTAAAGAGTTTGATGGCAGTAGGGAAGGGATCTTTGAACTTGTGGTATTGCATTTGACACTTTGTCAGTGACAATGCTCATCAGCTCACCTTCTAGGGGTTCTAGCAGATAATGTAACGCATACCATTGGTCGCCGAGAATGCAGTTCAGCACGATGGAGCCGATTCCATATGGTCTGGATGCATATCTGTTTTCCAGCAAGAAAAGTTGTCCCTGCAACTGCATTGCTGCACCTCCTCCTTCTTGCCAAGGTCAAGTAGCAGTCATCTCTTGCCGTTGTGGCAGAAGGGTGACCCTGCCCTATTCTTCTTCATACTGTCCCACATGTAAATGTAAGTCTGCTAATCACTCTTTGGGATGTTCCAAGTTCTTTTAATTCAATTCAATTCAATTCAACCTTATTAATATAGCGCTTTTTACAATGTAACATTGTCTCAAAGCAGCTTTACAGTAAAACATTATCTTAAAAGGCCAATCCTAAGTTGAGCTAGCCTAGGGCGACAGTGGCAAGGGAAAACTCCCTAAAGCTTCAAGTTGTCCTATGGTTCTCCAAGCTTTTCATTCAGGTGAACCATGTTGCTGAAGAGGCATTGCAAGGGCTGGGGAAATACAGGATGTGCACTTTCAAGATCAGGGAACGTTCAGACACTCCAGCACTTTCAACCTTTTATCTAGTTTTTTTTTCCTCAGTTATATAAAATGTGTTTTTGCATCTCATTTGCATTATTAGACAACTTTGACTTGTCATTTGCTTTTCTGATAAAAGAGATCAAATGCTTCAAATGCAAAATAATATTGGTTGTCTGCTTCAATACATGTTTACTTCTCACTTAAATATTACCTAAATAATCTTTTAATTCCCCAGCCTCTCATTTTAGAGGAACAGGTGTTTTGAACCACAGTGTGGAGCATCAGCAGGGAAAGTATATATTAACATATTGATGCAGGCTCAACACCTGCCATTTCTAACAGACATTGGAGTGAAAGGTGATCTCTAATAATGCTCTTTAGTTATTCCAGATACAAAGTTAATACTTACAGTACATGTGCCATACAGCTAGACCTTACTTTAATGTCCTTAGTTTGATATGTACCACCTACCTAAATATCACTGCAGGCTGGTACATGCAGTGACACTGGCCTTTTTTAGAAGCATTCATTGCTTCAGAATAGTTTGGGGAGCATGCTAAATGCTCAAGGTGTTGCCCTGTCCTCCAAAACCCCCAGATGTCATCTGATCGGCTGTTAACATCCTGTTGCCCAATACCATACAGTAGTGCTTGTAAGTTTCATAAGAACCCTTTTGATTTTTTAAATTTTCAGATAGATACAGAGAAACCAAGTATTTGACAAAATACACCACAGAGGACTTGGAATCAAATGAAACTTGTCGTTGCATTTAATTATGATATATGCAAGTGATTACAATATCATGGAAGGAGCGGAGGAGTACATTTATTTGGGAAAACTGTGCAAATAAAAGCAGGATCTAGAACTCTGTTAGGCCACCTCTAGCTTGGATACAATGTGAGATACAGAGGCATTGAGGCAAACAGGTTCTGTATGGGGTCCTGAGGCACAGATGTTGTAGCTGGGCATGTAGATCATGCACACTTGTAGGCTGACCAAGTTCTGAGCTGGTCTATATTTGTTATGAAACAGTTAGGACCCAAGGACGCAGGAAGGAAGGAACCCCACGATGTATAATAAGAATGGGGAAATAACTGAAGAAGCAGAGCAAAAGACTCTCCAAATTCCAAAAAACAAAAAAGTTAAAAAGTCGTGCAGCTGTGTTGTGTCCCAAATGGGAATGACACCCACAACTGCCGTCCGCACGAATTGGCGGCAATGCGCACCGAAAACAACCTCCGGGGTTTTCGCCGTACGTGTCTGCTGGCACTATAAGCCCCGGGACGTTACCGACTGGCTATAAATAATCGCTAGCGTTCTACACAACGTAACGTAATGAACAACGTTGAGGCTAGTACTTATATAGTAGAGAACCCAGGTGTTCATTATCACGTTGTCAATTAAACACCGAACATAAACGGAGTCACCGCTACCAGGCTACCAGGGTCACGGCTAACGGCTACCAGGGCGGGCTGCAAGCGGATCGGGAGTTTGAGGTAAGCCTTGTAACAATATTAGTGTAATTTTTTTAAATAAATTCCTAATGCATTAGCCTTAGAGATGCTGTGTAGACAGTACTGTTCCACACGTGTTTTCATTTCTTGTATAAATACATTACAGTAGTAAATATATATACTTTTATATAACTATAAAAAGACAATGACTATGGTAATGTATGGTCAACGCCTATTTTGGCTGTAATTTCGAAAAGTACATTTTCAAAATTGAAAAATTTAGACAGATTTAGTCTGTGCTGTCGGTAAGTACTTCTATTATAAAAAGTCCAATAGGCCTTATTGGTTTTATGTACTTTAATTGTAGTTCTATTGTCTGCCTCTCTCTTACTTTTTACAAAATTTACAAGCAACTTATATACATATGTGAAATGAATTTTCCATTTGCAGGCAGCTGTACTGAATAGAGAAACAGAACCACACTAAAAGCCAGGATTTGATGCTTTAATAAGCACCTGAGTGATTGCAGGCTAAATTCCCTGTGCACCTGAGCGGAATTAGTTCATTAGTTGCTCCATTTGATTTCTCTGTCCTCTAGGCCCTGGAGAAAGAGCAAATGAAACAGCCAGAAAGGAGAGTGAGAGAGCCATCGCAAAATACTGGTCCTGATTTACTACTATCCCTTATATGTAGTACTAATTCGCTTAAGCAAAATATAATACAGTATATTGCTAGTGGGGACGTTTTGGGCAATTATTAAGCAACCGAAATTCATTCATTTTAGACTAACTTATGTTAGCTCAGGGTTGTTGAGGACTGGGGCCTAAATGGCAGCTCTGGGCAAAAGGACAGAATTGCCCTCAAAATTAATGAATAAAATACACTGATATTGTTAGGAACTTTGTGGAGAAAGATTCAAGCTCCAGTAGGCAAAGCTTTGCATCAACTATTTGGAAACCAAAGGAGATCCAAAAGTGCCAAATTTCATGGACTTTCATTGACTTCATGGACTTTCATCCAAAGTTAGCTGTGCTATTTATGGAGCACTTTAAAGACAGAGAAAGCCAACCGTTCATTTGCATTATCCTTGGTCTGCTGATCTTTGGACTGCAGTGAAATCATGCTAGGATAATACTGATGTATTATGGTGACCACCACTATGGTGGTCTGTTAGTGTGCGTTTTGCTGGTATGAGTGGACCTGACACAGCAGTGCTGCTGGATTTTTTAAACACTGTCCACTCACTTACACAGTTATGATCTTGCCCCACCTTGCAGATAAAGTCAGAGACAGTAGCTCATCTGTTGGTTTGCGTTAGTCATCTTTTATCGGTGTTTACAGGATGCTGCCTACAGGATGCTTTTTGCAGGAAACTATTAGCAAGTGGACTTAAAAACTCCCGCAGCACTGCTGTCTGATCCACTCCTGGCCAATCATGACCATTAGAGAAAAGAGGAAAACACAGATGGACTACCATCTGTAATTATAGAACTACTAAGTGCATCCAAATGGTAAGTGGAACTGCTAAAATGGGCAATTATGTACCTAATAAAGTGAACAGTGAGTGTATGTTTGCACTGAGTGAGTAAATGAAAGTAAATGTCTTGGCATTAGTTAAATGGAGGAAATGGATGGAAGTAAGGGGCATGGGGTGTAAGTCAATCAGGATGCCATCTGATTGTCAGCTGAATGACCTCGTGAAAATAATCAACTGATATATATATTTTTGAAATCTCTCTCATAATCATCCCTGTCACCATCTCACCATTAACAGAAAGATTTACTGTGAAGCAGTCTATGAAAAGGTTACAGCGTTATGTAACAGGCCAACTAATTGAAAATGGATTCTTGAGATGCTCTGAGAAAAGGTCAAATTACATCTGCTCACTGCAAAGGCAGAGTAAACGTATCTGAAATAAAGATATCATGTAGTTCGTTTAATTCATCTTGTTTTTCAATGCTGAACGCTGTTCATTTTAATATCTTCCTAATGCAGACCTAATCTTTTTTCATGATTACACGGGAGATTCTTGCTCCATCTTACTACGAATGTGATTTAGTTTAAAACGCACATTTCTTTAACATTACATCATTTATCTCTAGGAATAAACACTTTAGACGCATTTATCTATTGTTGTGGTGATAAATTAGTTGTGTCCATCACTGCAGGCGTTATGTAAGTGCATACGTTACGCTGTTCTATAACGAGAAGAGTGAAACTCTGTAACAGATGCTACATCTGCCAGTATGTTGCTGATGACTTAATTTAAATTCAGCTTTTTGACACTCTGGAAAAAGCCTATAAGGCATAAGTCTGTAAAATATCTCATGAGAAAGTGAGTGTTTTGAATTAGTGTCACTCTCGTGCAACAGCATAATTTTTTTGCAGCTATGTGGTCCGGGCTTGTTTAGGTCAGGTTTCGAGTTTGGTCAGCTCTGCATAAAGATGGCATTTTTTGCGTGTAGTGAATTGAAATGACAACAACCTTGCACTTTCCCTTCATGGACTTTTTGAGCACTTCTAATTTTTCTCAGCTCCTGGTAAAAGTTGGCAAGTGTGTACTGGTTATTGAACAGTGGCCAGATTTGCTGTATGACTTGGCATAGTGAAAGTCCATACAGTGTAGGGGGTCATATTGGGTGGACTCCTAGCAGGGCAGCTCTTAGAGATGCCAGGTGGAAGGTTACCGTTATTCTAAAAACAGCTGAGCTGAGTGTGCCACTGAAATGGCTTTCATTTCCCTCGGTGACATAGGTCATATTGAGAAAAGCAAATCTTCGCCGCACTGCATTTAAGGTGTTGGAGGTGCTGGTGGAGATTGTTTGCTTCCAAGGAAACGTATTACGTAGTTCTTCTGGCAACACTGTTTGATGACTTAAGATCAGAAAGATTATGGAGAAGATGGCAAATTGTGTTTGTGCATGTGTGTCGCCACGCAGACTACGGAATAATAAAAACTAGGCATGTGCAAAAAAATGATATAACAATATATCACTGTATAATATTTTTGCATTATAATACATAACAGAATGCAGCTAAAATATTTATTCATTTTAAATGGGATGTAAACTACACTGCTCACAAAAATTAGGGGATATTTCAAAATATAATATCAGATACGTTTTTGTGAGCAGTCTATCTGGGGTTCCTGTAGAATGTCGCAGTACAGGGTTTTAACTCGTCTGTTGAACTACCAGTGTAATGTGATGTATTAAGGCTACTCAGATTTTTATTGTAACTAGTAGAACTATGTGGGACATCATTGTGTCTTGCCCCTTTTTATGGGTGCACAAGAACCCTTAAATCGAGTTCCAGTTGCCCTAATATACCTTTTTATGTTTCTTATTTTAGCTGAAGTTGTGTGTCTGATGTGAAATCTGTTTAACCATTAATATATAACAGAACCATAATCATTTAACAGCAAAAATACAGTAGTCTCCAGCAGTAGGAATTCAAGTTAATAATTAAGGTTTTTTTGTAAAAAACTGTGAGTTGTTCTGACTGGAATAACATGTCCCCAATGTGGAATATTGCAATATGTCACAGTATGTGGGGTACACAGGGTAACGGGCCAGCCGGTGCAGGAACAAACAGAGACGGGGCACTAATCCATAATAGGGCACACACACACACACAATGAAGCACTAAGGTCCACTTTAGAGACACCAATTAACCTAAAAAGCCTGTCTTCGGACTGTGGGAGGAATCCGGAGTACCCAGAGTAAACCCATGCAGACGTGAGAAGGACATGGAGACCAGTGGTGCTACCCACCGAGCCACCGTGCTTCCCGTATATATTAGATCATAACTTATGTATCATACTCGTATGTCTCGTATCTTAAAGTATTTTCCAATACCTACCCCTAAATGAAAACTAAAGGAAACTAATAATCTAAACTGTAATCTAATTTAATTCAAGCATGAAATAAACACTTTATTAAAATACTGCCGGCGAATTAACGTTACCATATTGGTATATTCTAACGTTCCAACCAGAAACAATTCAATTCAATTCAATTTTATTTATATAGCGCTTTTTCCAACGCCTAAGTGTACATACATTTGCGTGTAAGAGCGGAATAACATCACGAGAGAGAAAAAAAGTAAGTAAAAAAACACCCTAAACATGTTTAGAACTACAAATGAAAATTCTCGTTTTGATTTTTGATTTGTTATTGGGTTGGAACTCCTGCTCTGATTGCAGTTACTGTACTGGGAGAGTAGTGAGTTTCTTGGGATGGGGAAGGGGGAGGGGCTCGTTCAGAACAGTAATTGCCGAACAATATGCACGTAATCGGATTACTGTAACGTGTTACTTTGTACTGCGTTTCCCCAACACTGGCAGTCAGTTTGGTTTGTCGTTCTTTATAGTTTATCATGTGTGTTTGATTGTACAGCCTTTGATCATTATTGTGTGCTTGTAACTGCATCTGCTCTTTACTTTACCTACTTGAGTTCTAACCCGTGTTTAAAGTAATTATTTTTGTGGGAAAACAGCTTGACAAGCCCACACAAATCCCATTTGGGATCAGTCCCCACAGTAGGCTAGTACGGTTATTGCCCTCCCACCTCAGTACCGATGTATCGTGGGTAGTGCACGCTTTGGTCAGCCCACACAGATCCCATAAGTGGCCATATTGGGTTTTAATTTATTGGCCCAGTGTTTTTTCATGAACAGCCAACATTCAACATTTAGTAAGATCACAAAAGTTTTATAGGAAGCCATGAGTTGCTCAGTTGACCAGTCTAATTATTTATCCTGTTTTGTGTGGAAAGTTTGCACTAGAACCCTGCATTTCAGGAACACTCCCACACGCCCCATGAGATGTGACGTAATGTCTTGCTCTCTGAGACCTAAATGGTTTGTGGGCATGCTGGCATTCACACTGGTACACACTGTACTCCTGAAGCACTTTATACCAGTAGGATTAAGCAGAATATATCGCTCTGTGTATGCGCTAGGAGAATACATTGTACCCGGTTTGCCTGCTTATTGCGCTGGAATGTGGAGCCAACAAATTAAAGGCCAATACAAATTTTGGAGACAACTTTTGTGAAATGTGTGAAATGCATTTGCATGGGATTGTTTGGGGGGGGGGGGTTGTTGCAGGCTGGAAAGAGTTCGATGTAGTTTAGTGCTGCAGTGGGTGAGCGAGGATTTAAAATGTTGTGGAAGTATGTGGGTGGGACTAAAAAAAAATCAGGTCGAAGCAGACCTTATATCCATAGTACAGTATAATAAGCTCAAAAATCCATGTAGGGATGTGGATTTGCCAGAATTAAAATGTACTGCCATAATCATTTTTATAAGTTTCACACACTAGACCAATGGTTCCCAAACATTTCTGGGATATTACGTTGTTTTATATGAAATACCAGTACATCAGCAGTTTGTGAAATACTCAAACCGGACCGCCTAGCACAAAAACAATCACTTAAATCACTTTCCTACCTAATTTAATGTTCATTTTGGACTTCAGTAATGTTTATATTGTATATAACACTCAATTTTGATGAGAAAATTGAAATACTACTTCAAAAGGCCATTATTGGGCCTTTGTAGGTAGGATGATATTTAAGAGGGAGCTAGTGTAAACAAGCAAGTACAGCTGTGTTCAAAATTATCCAACCCCCACTAAAATTAAGTGTTTTAGCAACTTTTAAATTTATTTTGTTCATTTCATTTATCTTGTTTACAATTAAATCAAATAAAACAAATGTAAGTTAACATTTATGGTAAAATAACCACAAACATTTTTTCTGTGCTCACATCATCATCAATTTTATCCAACCCCCAAGTAACATTCATTCTTAGTATTTAGTACAACATCCCTTTGCAGTTATAACGTTTTTCAAACGTGAAAAATAGCTTGACACAAGCGTCTTGCATCGATCTATGGGTATCTTATCCCATTCGTCATGGGCAATGGCCTCCAGTTCTGTAACATTCTTGGGCTTGTGCGCTGCAACTGCCTTCTTCAAGTCCCAGCAGAGGTTTTCAATAGGATTTAAGTCCGGTGACTGGGATGACCTCTCCGGAATGCTCCAGCCCTTCCTCTGCAACCAAGCTCTGGTGGATTTGGAGGTATGCTTGCGATCGTTGTCCTGATGAAAGGTCCAACATCTCCCAAGCTGCAGGTTTGTGAAGGACTGCATAAGATTTCCTGGTACTGAATGGAATTCATGGTACCTTGCACACGCTGAAGCTTCCCATGATTGAAACCCCAATGTTTCACAGTAGGCAAGGTGTTCTTCTCTTCATAGGCATTGTTCTTCCTTCTCCAGACATAGCGTTGATCCATGGGCGCCGTGCCTTGGAGTTCTGGCATGGAGGCCTTCATTTCGCAGTGTGCGCCTTATTGTCTGACCTGAAACTTCAGAACCTACATCTAACATATCTCTTTTCAGTCACACGGGGATTTTTCTCCACCCTGCGCTTCAGGTAGCGCACACCAGCCGCTGTCAGCATCTTCTTTCTGCCACGACCAGGTAGCGTTTCCACAGTGCCCTTTGCCTTGAAATTTGCGAATGATACTTCTAATGATGTCTCTTGGGATGTTTAGCATCTTTGCAATCTTTTTATAACCATTGCCTTTCTTGTGAAGAGAAATCACCTCTTCTCTTGTCTTCTTGGACCATTCTTTTGACTTCACCCTGTTGGAAACATTTCCAGCATTTAGCATTTAGCATAAATGGAGCTGAGTATCACCGTCATTTTAAATCTGCCAGATTGGTGCTCGTTATGCTTGCTTGCTGCTCATTTACATGCACAGGTGTTTTCAATACCGGATTGGAAACACTTTAATAAACCTCTGTGCTGAAGAGGGGTTGATTAATTGTGTCAATGAAAAAAATCACAAAAAAGACATTTCATACTGTATTACAAATGTGTCATTATAAACACAATAACAAATGTACATTGAATTCCCTAAAACCCTTTATAGCATTGGGGGTTGAATAATTTTGAACACAACTGTAAATATGTCTTCCATTTTCTGGTTAGCTCCAGAAACCAGCCAAAGCTTCAAGTTAGCGATCTTGCAACTAGTACCATATTAGAACCTCTAATTTATAAAAGTACAGACTAGTTTCGCAGTATTGTTCAAGGATCACATCTTGCTTACTTTAGAAATGTTGTTTTAGAAGTGTTATGTATAAGGGACTTTATTGACAAACCAGCATCAAGTGTAATGGCAAGTAGCTTTGCGCTATACAGAGCATTCATCAAGTTCTATGCTGAAATCAGTGACCTTATATCAGACTCACTTGGTTCCCAGCTTCTGTACTCATGAAATTTGTCAGTAGTGGCATATACAGTGGTAAACACATTTACCATTGATTTAGCACTATAGCCATTGTGTGGGGTGTTTTTTTTCCTTCACCTGGGAATACATAGATCTCTACTCTTTCACTCTGGCTGTGAAACCCGTTCATTGAAGCAAAGTCTCATGGTGTGATGAGAATTTGATTTCAAGGGCAAGCCCTTCAAATCTCTTGCATCACCAAAAAAAGCTTCGCTGTAATTACCAGTAATATTGGTCATCACTGCATGCCAGTGTGTTGTGCCAACCTCTCGCCTCCCCCTCCTCCTGCCCTTTTGCATGAATAAATTGAATATGCTGCAAGACTGGATATGTTCTGGCACGACTCTGATCTCACACATTGGAATTTTCTGAAATTGAGAGCTATGGGAATATTACTGGCAAACAAGTTCCTGTGATCGGGATCAGATGGACGTCAAATATGCTTGCACCTTTTATGCTGTTATTGGGTGATTGAATATTGAATGAAACAGCAGCTCTTCAGTTATCCCATACCACACTTTATTCACTACATGTTTTGCACTGTTTGGGGCATTTCAGAAATCAGGATACCTAATATAGAACTCTTAGTGCACTCATACATGCCAAAGTGCACTGCAGGTGGTCATTGCATACCACATAACCAAGTAAGTGCAGAGCAAGGATTTAACGCTTAATTTGTAGCACATATGGGGAAGAATCTGATTTCGGTGTCTGCCTGCTGCCTCCTTATCGCATCAAGCACACCATTACATCTGCTACTTCAGCTGCGCTTATTAATAACCTACCAGACTTAACGATTAATACATCAACAAGAGAGATCTGCTCCAGGATGCAGACCACCAGTTAAAATGTTTGTTCCGCTCAGCTTTAGATAAAGGTGTAATGACACCATCCATACCCAAAACCGAACCGGATTTTAGACATATGTGGCGATAGTGAATTGGAAGCATGTCAGATTGCTTAGAAGAATAGGATGCTCGTACTAAAGCCTGTGGTGCAGCTGGGATGCCAGAGCTGTGCTAGGCATTTTTTCTCTATGGCCTACGCTTGTGCAGGGCTAGGGCTTTTTTGGTGAAGAGTTTTGTCATGATCTGGAATGTTGAGTTGTTTTCTTCACTCTCATATGCGTTCACTCAGGGAAAAAAACTAGACTAATTGTCAAACCGATGTTAACTACAGAAGTGATTATCGTGGTTTGAACATATGTTTTTGTGTGTGACAGACAATTTAGTTTTCCCTGTTTATGTTCTAGGATAATGTTAATTATCATTTTTAATCATTTCTAGAGTCTAGAAACATGTTACCTTAGCAACCACTGTTTCAAAACCAGTAAATGTCTTGCAAGTGACCATCTTCTACTGTATGTAAGGTAGCAATTATCAACCTCTTGTGTGAAAAGGAAATACTTAGTAGGAGGAAAATCATGCTTTGTGTCTTTATATTCACTGTCTTTTAACAATAACAATATCACATAGCATGGTGTCTGAATTGCGCGTTCACCAGTCACAAAATTGGGTAAATGGGTTGTATAAAGGGATTTATAAAGGTTAGCACCCTTACTGATGGGGATGGATGTACACCACGGAGGATAATTGCTCCATGCCCCAAAAGTATGCCAGCAGAAATAGCAGCAGAATCAAATATACACTCTATGACCCAGTGTCAACAACAGCCGTATACCATGAGTTTCACAAAATATAAAACATACAACTTGGTTTAAGTCACAATGTTTATCGCAGTCTATATGGATGGATTATTGTTTGGAGGAAGGATGTCTCTGTCATGGGGGGCACAAATAATTGTAATAATAGATTCAGCACCCAAGACTTGAGTAGCACTGGAGACTGTAAAACACATTTTTATTTGTTCAGATTCACCTTATTCACACTAGTATTATTTACTTACTTACTGGAGACAGGAAGCTGCTTTCAGACTTATAAAATGCCAGGTATTGAACACAGACTGACCTCACATCGCCTAAAGCTATAAGGTGTAGCTTAGCAGAGTAGTAGTACTTAGATTTTGTGGTGTGGTCCAGGAGGAGTTCACTAGCACAAATTGCACTAGAAGGTCTAAGGGAAGAACAATATGAGTATAAATATATATAAATATAAAATATATAGAAAGTCATATTGTTTTTTTTTTTATAGATTATGAAATCTTCTTAAAATCATCTTAAAGCATATAAGTCCAAATGTTGGAGTTTTTGCCTTATTGGACACTTTGGCTATTACAGTCTCTAATTTTGCAGAAATCATATTACAGCCTAACAGGTAATGTTAGTGTTATTTTCCCAAATTATGTAATGTACATTTCACAGTAAAACACTTACTTGCTGGAAAGGTGCAACGTGTCAATTTGACAGTTCTTGAGATTATGTTGAACCATTCTAATGCCATGTTTGTCTATAGAGAAGTTATACTGGAGGGCCTGCAACTGATATATACTGCTCACGAGAAATAGGGGGAATTTTAAAATGAAATATCCCCTAATGAAATATACGCAATGTAGGTAAGTCCACTATTGAGGTTTGCTTACTGGGTTGTATATTGGCAAATATCTCCAAGTGGACTCATTCCCTTTTGGCTGTATGCAACCAGTGAGTTAATTTTTTTATTTTTATATTTACAGTTAGGATTTTATATTATATTAATGTTTATATTTGTATTCCTATGTGCGCATTAATATTTTGGTTCTACAGTGTGTGATCATTAATGTGTGCCTCCAACTGATGAATCATGGTGTTGTATATTTCCTGCAGGGTGCGACCTTTTAGTAATATCTCTGATGCAATTGCATTTTGTTTGCGCACAGTTTTCTTGTGAAAATCTGGTTTAAGGCCATTTCAATTCACAGGCCTTAATGTGGTCATTAAAAGGAACATAACTTTAGGTTGGATGACAGGATTGACTCATAAAGGTCCAATAAATGCTTTTGCTTAATGGAATGGCTTAACACTTATGCAAATATTAGAAAAAAACATAAAAAATAAGGTAGAAATATTGGACAGATGTATGTTAAATGTAATATTATTGTCTTGTTGTTCAAATAGAAGACTGTTTCTATCATATTTGATTGCAAGCAGACTTCTTTTTGACGTTTAAGTATTTGTCAGACTTGCTGCTAACGTACAGATGTAAGTTCTGAACGTAAAACTAGGCCACTTCATAAACTTATTCACCTAAAATCTGACTTTACTTGTGTTGTGTGTTCTATTGAGATATCAGTGCATTTCTTTATGTACTAATGTATCTAACTATGTAAATCTGTGTATTTGTTCTTTTTGTGTAATCTCACTAATTTGGTCTCATGGAATAGAGAAAATGATGGATTTTTACTTAGCCTTAAAAATTTGGTGCTTAATGAAGTTATGTATTAAATAGCAGATATAAAACACAAGACCTTGCAAATTTTGTCACTTCTGATAACTTTTAGATAACACTTTTAAAAAAACTTCTGTGATATTCTACTGTTTATTAATGCAACTACATATGTATTATTTATTTATGATTGAAAGTCACCCAAGTCAAACTGATTTTGATTGAGTCAGGATTATGTGCAGGTCACCACCAGTTTGTTTTGTACTGTTTAATAATAATATATACATTTCATTAATATTAATTATTCTTATTAAATATTATTAATATTAATTTAATTCAAATAGATAAGTATTTTTTTATTTAGTTTATATATACATAAACTGGTCCATTTATGAATTTATGTCTATGTCTCTTTTTATTTACAGATGTATGTATATAACGCTTGTGTAGATGTAGATGTTGGGCCTAGGAAAATCAATGGTCCTAGGCAGATGGCGGACCAATCATTTTCCAGCTTATCAAACAAAACATGTGACTGGGGAAATAAAAACTGATATTAGTGCGCTCTATATTCCTCATCAGAAATCTCACTGACTGGTGAATTATTTATTTAAGCCATCAGATCACGATGGTGGTTGAACTGGGTGGTTCTGAAGCTTCAATTTTTGTAGCATCAGTTTTCTATACCAGGAGAGATTTAAGATGCCCAAACCCCTTTACTATTAGACATTCAATCGTAAAACCAATTTAAAATCTCATTTGCTATATAGGATCAATTTACCGTGTCAAATTTATTATTCATGATACATAGTTTTAAATCACAGTTTATTGAATGGAAGAGCAGGAGTCAAATTGTAAGTGAAAGTATTTCTTAATAATATATATAAATTTTCCTATTTTACATGGAGAATTATTGAGTTACGTAACAGTAATGCTGTATTATGTATTCTTGTAGCATCTTTTAGCTGGTGCAGCCAGCAAACAAAATAAATATCTAAATCTATCGCTTATAAATGTGGTAATTAATGTAAATGATCCTAAAGCTCGTCCTCACCTACAGCTACAGTTTATCTACACCCTAGTGAGCACTTCTAGAATCATAATGAACCATGGGACAGGGAACTTAAGTGCTTTTTCCTTGCAGATTATTGACTCTGGTCACAGTTAGAAATAAGCTATAGTATGCCCAGCAACACTGCCTGCAATTGCATGTTCACTAAATATTTTACCGTGAAATCATGAATATATACTCCCAGATCAAAAAATTAAAAAAAAATAGTCACCTTGCGTGTTTAAGATGGTGATAACTTCAGGGTCATGCAATTTGCATGAGGATGATGGGGCTATAAATACCTGGAAATTCTGATCAGAAATTGTGAAGGTATTACACAGAATGTACAGAGCCAAATGCTTGCATATGTTTGGTCACTTAAGGCTCTAGCTTACTTTTGGATTCATAGTCTTTTTATAAATCATCTGTTTTTAAATGTATCTTAGATATCTAAAGATGATCTTAAATCTTAAAAAAAGAACAAAATAAAGAAGGATTACATCACTGAACCTGCACATTTCCAGCAGTTTATTTCACACAAAGTTTAATTAGGCTTCAGGCTATTAGGCATTTACAGTTTTTTTTTTACACTTATAACCATGTCCACCTTTTCAAAACACATTCACAATATCAATAGACCATGTGTTAATGCTGCATTGATACAAAAGGTTGTCCAATCACCACTTCCAAAATGTATGAATACCACTGTCAGTGTTTACTGCCAGCAAACGTTTGTACAACTACAACAAATTTTGCAGACATTCGGATACTTTGCTCAATGCTGTTAACTTTCAGCAGCAACATTTTAATCACTGTGGATGGAAATTAGTTGCATTTTGGAAGACAAATGAAAATATTCACTTTAAATTTAACAGATCATTCAGGTTTGAGCAGAAACTCTATTCAGTTATTTTTATTTAATTTATTTTTTGCAGCTTGTTGCCATCGATACATAGGTCAGCACTTGACCACCTCGCAACTTGTCTAATTTAGTTCTCAGTGCATTTTGGCAAGAAATGTTTTGTTGTTTGTTCAGTACTCATTTCACTTTTCACTCATACTTTTATGAATCGAGACCTTGTATCCCATTTCCAGCTGAAGCACAGTAGATGTCAGTCCCACAATAGCTCTCTGCCACTCAGTTATGACATCATGAAAGTTAAACCAAAAGATTAAAGGGTTCTTTAGCTGGCTTGAAATGTTTGTTGATGCAAAAATAGAGGAAAGGGGAAACGATATTTTCAGGTTTTGGAGCATTCTTGCGTGAGAAAGTATATGCTATATTTCTGGCAGTTTTGGATCAAATATGAAGTATTTTGGTGGTTGAAGTGCATTTTGCTCCAAAGGATAGATGTGAAGGTGAATGTTACAAAAGTGGAGAGTTTTGAAGAACGGGATATGGTATTGAGGCAAGTGTGAAAACGATTCGAAAAAAATGGAAAAAAAATGCAATTCAAAGGTAGTAGAGCATATTTAAATAGCCAATACTCAATTCCAGAAAAGCAGGAGATGGCAAACCAGCAGAGCACAATGTCCAAAGATGCTTAAAAATAACAAAGAATGTCTCAGCACAAGAAGGAAAAAAAACTCACAAAGTAAAAACTACAAAAACTCACAGCAGCAGGACCAGAGCCAAAAAACTAGACTCTCATGAGAAAAATATGACCATCTGGCAGGGCATGAAAGAAAAAGCCAGGTATAAGCAATGCAGAGAACTATGAGGCACAGTTGTAGGTAGGTGGCAAGCACAGAGCTAAGGAGGGGCGTGACTCAGCAGCCTGTGAGATGCTACCGAAATCAAATACACGTAGGAATCAAAATAAATGCAGCCTGCAATACAAGGGCAGAGGTACTGACAAAGGCATACATAAATAAACCCTTTACCTTTTTTGTTTTGCTGGCAGGATATGTGAGTAATATATTGGTTACGAAAGCTTTCCAGCACATTTTGGAACCCAACTCTAAATGTCAGCGTTTTAGTGCTGTGTTATTTCATCTAATAAATGTAGTCTGGTTTTCCCTTTGTGATCACCCAGCTTATTTCAGCCATAAAAGCAAGTGAATATTTTAAATGAAATGGCCAGTACTTCATTAAATGAACTCATAACATCTTTTGCATGGCTGCAAAATAACTGCAACCAGCAAATTCCAAAACCCAAGTGGGTCAGCACACGTGTAACATAACACAAACAAATCTTTTGTGAATATTTTGCCTGCTATAGATGGGTCCACGTGGTTTGCACAGAACCAATAGTACTGGACTCTGGATCTGATGGTCCAGGGCTCAAATCCCACCTCTGCAAAGCTGCCACAGTTGGGTCCTTAAGCAAGACTCTTAACTCATGATTGCTTGAATTGTAAGACTCTATCAGTTGTAGGTTGTTCTGGATAAGAGCGTCTGCTAAATGCTGTAAATGTTATAGTAGCAAATGGGGGACGTAATTTTCAATTTTGAGTATGTACAAAGTTTTGTTTACATTACCTCCACAAGTGTGATTGTGAGTACAAGCAACCTAATTACTAGGAATATAAACCCTGTTTCCTTTGACTGTGATCTGAACTGTGTTTAGTATCAAAAAGAGGCTGTTTTCCTTAAATCAAGTGACTTATATGACTTTATATTATTCTCAAGTGTGGGTTTCATTAGACTAGCAAGGCACAGAGCATACATAATCAATAGAACTGTAATTTTGTATTATGTAGTAAATTGTGGGCCTGACAAATCTTAATGGCAGCATATGGGCTGCAAATGATTGGAAATCTGTTGGTAAATCATTTAGTGTTTAGGATCTTTTTAGGGATATTTTCAGTCCTGTTGTTTTGGCTCTAGTCACATGTTGCTTTATCTATAATCTGTGTGTAGTGAGATCATGTAAAGGCAGTATTACGTTGCTGGTTTAAAAGCTTTTAAAAGTGCGTATATGCTATAAACCTTATCTTGCCATAACACACAATTACGATGGTAAGCTGCAAAGTGACTGCGAGGGTCCAGAAGTTTTGTCCAAGTGACTGTGAGAAGACGTTGAGTCCACTTGGCTCTGCTTTTATTGTAAAGCAGGAATGCACAATGATGGGTCCTAAAAGACTGAAGCCCAACCCTTTCTGGTAACCCTGCTCAACAGATCTAGTTCAAAGACATGTTGGTTTCTGAGCCAAAAGGCAGTCTAACTAAATCCATCCTCCAGTTGACTGAACATGAGACACCAACAAAACTTTTCTGCTCACCACACAAGATCCTACAGTAAAAAAAAAGTAGTGTATACTGGACTAAATAATTCCTATTCGCATAATCTATGCATTATTTTATTGAATACATTATGTATTTATACTACTGTCTTATATGCTATAGTTGTATTTTTTTATACTTTTTACATTATTACATGAATTTATTAATCTCTGTAGTATTACATTTATTTAAAATGTTTTACTTGTTCATTATTATTTAGATGGTGCTTATTTCAACTATTACTATAAACACGTTAATTAGGTAGCTTAGTTTAATTATTACACATAACACCTGGGGCTCCCAAGGATGTTTGGCCACTTTTTGAGTCCTTCCAAGATTTCTTCCTTATAAGGTTAGGGTTTTTTTTCTTGGGCTTGCTCAGTTTGGACTTTGGGTGGATATTCTAAATTGCAATGCTGTAAAGATTTCTACAAAATAAGATTGACTTGACTAGACAGAGCTAGCAACAATGCCTGGCCCCATGACCAGTTCCATCCATGGCAGACAGTGAAAGCCAACGAGTTCTTAAGAAGAGCCCTTTCTAATGCCTGTGTTTGCCTATTGAGATATCATGGGAATTAAATTTTATACCATGGCCAAATCTCTGACAGAATGATTCTTAGATGATGATGATGATGATTATGATAATGATGGAACTTTGTATCACATGTATGTTGAATATATTTAACAAATATTGCTCACAAAAATTTGAGAATATTTCAAAATGAAACATCCCATAAATAAATGTCTCCTAATTTTTGTGAGCAACGTAATCCATCACTCTATCTAGCTCCATCTTGTTCTGCCTCTTCAAGCTTAGCAATAGGGACTGCAGCCTGACTCAAAAGACTGCCAAAATAATTTGTCACACATTGCACACTTTCCCTTGCGTCAAACACAGCTGATGTAAAACCAAATATGCCTCTATATGCAGAAAGGGAGCTAACAACTACATACTTATCGCATTAGGGGAAAGAGAGAGTGGAAGAGAGAGCCAGAGAGAGAAAGAAAGAGAGAGAAATATGGTAAATAAAAGTATCCAGGACATTTCCGCAATTAAAAGCATGAGTAAGGTATTATGACTATAGAGCTGATGTGAAAAGGAGTGTCTGTTAAAGAGGTGAGAATGAAAATGAACCCATCCCAAATTTGGTTCATGTTCACAGTAAAAAAAAAGCTACTGCATAAAAGTGTGAATTTGCTCTAAAACCTCATGGTAATACATCGCAAATTGCTATGATGGGTTCTATGTAGTGCGGTGTGAAATTGATTAGAAAGGAGTGCATTAGCGAAGGTTAGGCTGAAATTACATTTACATCATTTACTCTTGTATAAAAAACACCCTCAAACTTGATAACAGCAAAAATGTTAACAAATATATATATACAATATGAGACACCATACTGTTTAGTGCTCAATAATGTGGATTACAGCTACTTTATATATGAACGACCTGGGGAAAGAAGAGTGGAATAAAATATGCTAATGAGAACACAAACCTACAGTGATGCACTAGGTGAGAAAGGACGTACAGGATAAGCGCTGTTCATGTACAGTCATTGAACTGTAATGGGTGCAGGTATGCATCTGAATGAATGCAGCAGCAGATCTCTGAATTGCTTTTTCCCTCTGTCTGTCTGTCTGACTCTCGCATGCCTGATATTATGCATACAGACAGTAATATTTACACTGTGGCATATTTTCCAAAAATGTGTGCAGCAGTTAAGGTAAACTTTAACAGTTAATGGTGCAACACACAATTACCAATGGAATGAGAACAATACAGCATGGTTAATTAGAAAAGAAACAACACACTGGCTAAGCACTATTAATAAACAATATGCATCATAATCCATCATAAGTTGACTGTATGTATCATAACATAGCCTTCCATAAGCATTATTAAAATGCCTACATTAACCTACAGTTGCAGAAAATTGTAATATAAAGCTTGTTTTATAACAAAGTATTGAATGTCGCATGTAACTTATTGAATATTGTATTGAAAATGAAAAACAAAACAATTTTTGGCGCAACCACAGTTTTTCCTTGTTACATTTCCCAGCATTCATCACTAATACCATGTGACTCCCTATGTCATGCACTGCCGAGTCCCTCATCTAACACTCGAGAGTACAGGAAAATATCATACTGCATACTGCATGCCGAAGAAAGAATTAAAACTTTTCTAAATTTAGAATATGTTTTTTGCTGAATGTGTATCTATGTTACATAATGAATGTGTATTTATGAATATCAGATTCCCATGATAAAGTTGAAATATAAATAAAAAGTCAGGCCATCATAAAACGGGGAGTACTAGGCTGGTTAACATCAGTAACCCCCCCCCCTCGTGAAAAAAGTTTTTGGCTGCTACCGTTCCAAAAAAACCATTCCTGATCAAGCGTCTTTGAACCTAAACCAATCCCCCAGTAGGGAAACATCCTAGAGCATGCTGTCAATAAAACATCAAAATGTTTCCTGGGCCAGTTTCTTCATTAAGAATGTCACAATATACAGCCGTACTTCATCACCCAATATTGGTGGAAGTGCTTTTAGGCAAGACTCATTTCAGTTTTGTCTGCTGTTTGTTCAAGTTTATGCACGCCTACTTGTTCTGTGATGTGTTGTGTGAAGTATCATTATAAACAATATTAGTTATTATTTATGGTACCACACAGGTGCTGGACCATTATGCCAATTGATTAATCTATAGCACTGGGTCTCTGGGTCTAGACCATTTTAATAGGGAGAGGGCACCCTGAGTCCAGTTGTTTTGGAAGTGGTTCTTTTACGTATATCCTTATTTACACTCTTGGACAAAAAAATGACCCAAAATTGCAAGATATTATGCCTACAATGGTCTGAAAACCAAATAGTTGGTAAATTATTGGAGAAAGGAATTTGGCAAGAGTTAAATACACAGATAATGTAACTAAGTATTAGTCTTGTGGCTAAACTTAAGGACAACTTTTCACAAAAAAAAGAGAGGGTTTTTCCACTCAATAGTCATGATGTCAAACAGTTAATGAGTAAGTTCAAAATGTTTCTTAGTTAGTTTGTTTAATGTCTGACCAAATATTTTCTATAGGGTTCAAATCTGGACTCTGACCAGCCTGACTTTAAGTCCTATTTTGCCCAGGAAAGTATACTTTAAGGTAAAAAATAACCTATTATAGATTAGCATCTTGTATCACCCATACCTATTCTGGTCAGGGTTGCTGTTAAAGGTCTGCAACCTTAACTTGGAATTCTCTGGGCACAAGCAGAGGTACACATGGAATTCTGAACATGTACCTAAGGGCAAAAATAAATCTCATCATAAAGCTTCTTGTTCTTTGTTATCTGGTATGGAATGCATAAAAAAAAACAATGAAGCAAAGCTTCCTTTGTGGCCGTTATGACAGTGAGAGAAATGAAATAACCTGTATTGCAAATAATTTGCATAATTAAATGTTACTGTTTCGATCAGATTTTCATGAGGAGGGCCACAGTGTGCCTATAAACAGTTGATTACAACGTGTCCTGTAATAGAAAATGATGGCTGACCATATCTAATATATATATATATATATATATATGGATTAAGTGGACTAAAGCACATTTGGGACTAACGCACCATGGGAAAATAGTTTTCTGGACGCTTCAGAGGAAGCCATATTAGCTATGCACAAATGATCTTTCTGTAACAGAATGTTCCGCTGTGCTTCTTTCTTGTTAATATTGCTAATAACTCTTTTTCATTCTTTTTATGCTATGAACAATATTTGTTCTAAAGTTAAGACCGTTTTAAAAGGCAGTCCCAAATGGGATACCACAGTCTGCTGGATAAAAGACAAATAACTATGCTGGTTAACATCAGTAGAATTTTCAGCACTGTGCAAAAGTAATAGGCCATCATTCGATTTCTTGCTTTAGTAAATGATATAATGATCATATATATACTGTTGATAACTTGACCAAAACATTTTAAACTTTGATTCGCTACTCCTTAATATTCTACTCCAGTGATCTTCATTCCAATCGTTGTGAGCTTTAACATATCTTAGTCTTTTTACCTGGTCCTCCTTATGAAAAGTGTTTGTTTTTGGCTGCTACCCTTCCAAAAAATCCACTCTTGATCAAGTATCTTTGGACTGTCAATGGGACAACTTGGGATCCCAATGAAGGTGTCAGATGCTGCTAACACTGCAAACACATTTCCTGTATTTCCTGGCACGGTGGCTCAGTGGGGAGTCCTTTCTATGTGGAGTCTGCATGTCCTTCCCATATCTGCATTGGGTTTTCTCAGGGTCAGTTGATTGTGCCAAATTGGCATCGACTTCAGTGTATATACATAACCAGTCTTGATGTAACCTTGTGTATCGATATAACCTTGAAATGGCCACTGATGCCGATGGCGACATTAAATAATCCAAATAATCAAACAAGAGACTGAGAAATGATTAGACAGAATATATGGTCAGTATTCTACGCTTTCAATGGTTTGAATTCTCAGGACTACTGCGACTGAAGGATCTTTTGCTGGTATACCTTCCAGCAGATGGTGGTGAGGTGCAGTGCATGCAAGCAGATACTCTGCATATGAAACAAGAGCTCATAAATCATTGACAGAGAGCTGTATCGTTTGATGAATTGACTTAGGTTTGAGTCAGTAATCCTGACAAACTGTTGCTCTTGCTCAAATGTGCTGTCATGGAAAAAATGCTGCATCTGTTCCACTGTGTCGTCCCATAACTATCAAGTCACAGCCAAAGGTGACGCCCAACGAGGTGTAGAAACATCTCAAAGATGCTGGGAAGCTCTCAGACCAAAAATACTTCATGTACAGTTTTAGTTTTTCATGGACAAGTATTTTGCCAATTTAGGTTTTAGTTTACTGCTAAAATTTGCTATACATTTTTTCATTTTTTTACCACTTTCTCTTTATGGGGTATTGAGCACATATTGGTGAGGGGAAAACTGTATTCATTCCTCATTACCTTTTATTTTAGAACAATGCCTCAACAAAAGAGAAAGGGTCTGTAGATTTTCCTAAATTGCATTACCTTGCCAGATACATTAGCTGTTGTAGTACAGCAGTTGTAATGGTACATCTAGCCGTGATGCATTTGGTGCAAAAAGGGCTGACAGGCAGAGTAGGAAGTACTGTGTCATTGCAATAAACCACACCAGAGAAACAGTTGGAGGAAAAAATATACTGCATGTTTGCAATGTAGCTACTAAGTAAAGGCACTCGATTCTCACAGCTTCTGCATGCTTCTCTGACAGTTCTTTGCTCTGTTCCGAAAGGAACCATACTGTCATAAATTCGACAGTTTCTATGGACTAGAACTATGGACATAGTCTAGGACTATGGTAGCCTAGTGGGTAAGGTACTGGACTCAGGACCACAAGGTCCAGGGTTCAAATCCCACCTCTGCCAAGTTGCCATAGTTGGGTCCTTGAGCAAGGCCCTTAACCCACAAATTGCTTGGATTGTAAGACTGTATGAGTTGTAAGTAGCTCTGGTTAAGGGTGTCTGCTAAATGCTGAAAATGTAAATGTATTTCCATATAAGGCTCAGTGAATCAGTGTGCTGTGTGCATACCTACAGCTGAATTCTTTTACCCATAAAAATGGTCAATAAAATAGAAAATTAATATGTGGCAGTATGTTGACATGAAATGTTTAGCAGAACATAACAAAATTGTACTAATATGGCTAAAGTGTACAAATACTAGACTCTGAGTAAAGGTTTCTTGTACTTTTAGAAATTGCAGTGTTTAAAAACTTGACAAGCTCATGGAGACTTCCAGAGTCAGATGGTTGCTATGGAAATATGTAAATTACAATGCATGGGTATACTTTTTATATGACAAAGTACTGCTCTCCATCATACATAAATAAACACACTTTTGAAAATTTGAAACGTTCAAATATTTAGAAAAAAGTAAACATTTTTACGTCTATGCAACCTTTTATTATGACATTACAAAACAAAACAGTGGATAAAGCGGTGGGGTTCGAGAACTTGTCATCTACAGACAATGAAAAGAGTAGATACACAGCTATGCACTATTCACTATATTAGGAACACCTTTCTGGTACCAAATTGGACACGATTTTGAATTCTGAACTGATTTAATTCTCAATGGCATATATACAAGAGGCATTTGCTCCATACCGACATGACCTCAGTCATGTTCAAGAAGCCAGTTTGAGTTTCTTGACATGGCTTATTGACCCGTTGGAAGTAGCCACCAGAAGATGTGTTCCTTAATGTATTGGACATGATCAGTAACAATACTCAGGTAAGCTATGGCATTTAAACGATGCTCAGCTGATAATAAACCCTTGATACAAGGCATGAGTTGTTTACAACATCCAAATGTCACAGAAGAAAGGCTTACTGGTTCTTTTTCCCAAACTTTACAACTTTCTTTTGAACCAGTGTGAACGGTAGCCTTGGTTGCCTGATAGGACATGGATCTTCTGCAAACCTTGGTTCTAATGAGTGACTATTAGATTTACATTTGCCTTTCTATCAACTCAAACCAGTATGGCCATTCTCCTCTGACATCTGGCATCAACAAGACATTTTCCTCAAGACAACTGCCCTCACTGGACATTTTGCCTTCTCCATTCCAATTTTCTGTAAACACTAGAGATGGCTGTGGGAGAAATTCCAGAAAATCAGCAATTACTGAGATGCTTAGACACTTAATTCGTTATTATTCTCAACTCTGATGCTTGGTTTGAATTTCAGCAGAGCGTCTTGGCCATGTCTACGTACCTACATGCATGGAGTTGCTGCCATGTGATTGGCTGATTAGATATTTGCATTAATGAGCAGCTGAACAGGTGTACCTAGTAAAGTGGCTGGTGAGTGTTCATTGTGCATATTTAAACTTAAAGTAATGCCTTGTGCACATATATGTCATAAAATTTGCCCCTTTAATCAGTCAGCACTAGCATTCACAATTTCTTTTCTACTTCATGGTCATCTAAGTGATGTGAGAATAAAGTTCTCCCGACACGCAGTCCAATTAAATAGTGCAGCGACTTTATTGAAGCCTGTGACTGCAGAAACTGATTGCCTTTCTGAGCACCACTGAGTCTGTGAGATGACCCAACCCCCACCCTGAGGAGCACTGAGACTCAGCCACATGCTTTGGCAGCCATGAGGTAATCTGATGAACACTCACTACCTGGTAACTGTCACAGTGCACAGTTGAACTTTTACAGTAGGTACCAGCAAACCACCTGGATTTGTATTGTGATACAGGAAACCCACACACAACTCTGCAATCGACAGATGTCTCTTTGGTTGGGGTGGGGAAACAGAGAAGCTGTCGATAGAGCACTGGTTCCCAGTGTGAAAGATCAGTTCTGTACAGTTTTCAGTGTCAGTGTGTCAGTGGATTACCCAGTCTCAGGGCTTTTTTGTGGGGTGGCTAAGTCTGCTGCTGTCTTGTTACAATTATAACAAATTCTAATAGGAAATAACTTAAGTCTTACCTTAAAGGCTTATGGTGTTTTGAATGTGATATTGCATTGCCTGTTCGGAAAATTTGTGTTACCTTGGGCTTGGTTGTGTGCAGCTACAGATGTTTATGTTTATATTTCAGGGTGGCACAGTTGCTCGATTGGTAGCACCGTGGCCTCAGCAAGAAAAATTAAATATAATTACATTTTTGAAACATGCAAATCTGTATTATTATTTTTTTTACATAATCATATGACACCTGCTGATGAATATGTAATTACCATATTGTTATGATTTTAGCTCAGCATTTTACTTAATGGATTGTAAAAAAAA
Organism: Parotocinclus haroldoi; assembly: GCA_034779995.1. Lineage (NCBI taxonomy): Eukaryota > Metazoa > Chordata > Actinopteri > Siluriformes > Loricariidae > Parotocinclus > Parotocinclus haroldoi. The sequence goes on from JAUZST010008848.1 coordinate 30,731, forward strand.
ACAGAAATGCCATTGTCTTATCCAGTTATCGTATTTAGGGTTGCTTGAAAGCCAATGAGTAGTTGGCAGCATAGGGCACAAGGCAGAAACAACTCTAGACAGGGCGCCAATCCATCATAGGGATCACTCACACGCTCACATTCACACACTAAGGGCTTTTTGGAAACACATTAACATAACACGCATGTCATTGGAATGTGGGAGGAAGCCTGAGGGACCTGAAGAAAACCCATGCAGACATGGGGAGAACATGCAAAATTCCACACAGGCTGAGCCCAGGGTCGAGATCAAACCAAGGATCTCAGAGCTGTGAGTTGCGTTTGTCATTTTCTATGAAGTACAAAAAGCTTGATGAACAACTGTTGGAGATTTTTGATCAAAACAAACCCTGGTGCGATTCATATGGGTTGCCTGCTCTTATGTGTCCAAAATGGAATGATTAAATTTTAGGAGGTGCTCGTGCATTATCAACTGGTCAAAAACACAGCACATATTAACATACATCACAGAAAGCAACCTGAATGTTAAATCACGCATCCTTGTGTGGCAAGAGTGATTAATATTAATTTACCCTTGAAATGCAGCATTGAATAAAATTGCATATCCAAGCATGTGTATGAGAAGGGTTTACTCGCAAGGTATAAGAAATGATGTAACCTACTTTAGATGTTTTTATCATCAGAGATAAGAGCAGAAGATGAGAAGGAAATTAGATCAGAAGAAAGGAGGAGGAGAGATAAATATTTCAGGCAGGATAGTTTAGGGTGAGGGAGCGAAAGAAATGAATAAACATTTATTGAACTACACTGAGTGGCAGAGAGAGAAGGAGAGAAAGAATAATATAAACATACAAACACACACCCACACACACACACACTCACATAAGCATATCTTAGTATTTTTGAACTTAGAACTTCCCATTTACATAATGATTACTGTAGGTAATTAACAATACACCTATGTTTAATCCAAATCTCACTATCATAATGGATCACTTTTTTTTTGTTTTTTTCAAAGAACTGTTTTTGAAAAAAAGGTGTGTTCCTCATGGGGAACAAAATGTCCCCACAACGTTAAGAATGTCCGATCTTGTCAGAAATTATCCTTTTGGAGACAATTGGTCCTAACAATGTAAAAACATCCCATCCAGGCTAAAACCTTTCTTGACTTTTTTTGGTTCACCACAGAATTGTCACTCCCAAGTGTCTGAACTTAAAACTCAGACATAACGGCATATGAGTCATCATTACTGTGCAATAACAGTGTTCTACATAAAAATTGGTATGATTAATAGTGCTTCTTTGAAAGTACTGCATTCATCTAATTAACAAAAGGTTTTTTTTTTCAGTTTAATCAGTGGTGATGACTGAACTGTTATATGAACGGATGTTAAATATTGACCCCAATATAAAAGAGACACCTGTACAGATGGAATGGGCTACACAGAGTTCAAGATCATCTTTACCATCAAAGAAAATGAGCCACACGAATAATTAACATACAATTAAAATATTTAGTTAAAATTTGCTTATAAACATTGTTTTATTAACATTCATTTTTTTTCCATTTAAAAAATGCAGAGGTGCTGGATCCACACAAATACTGTAGGTGCCGGAACGTATGTTCTCCAAATATGGGCGGTACTGGATCTTGTTACGGCAGGATCTAGCTCAAATTAATCTTTGAACACAAATAAAACGTACTTTAAAAATAGACTTAGAGTCCTAAGCATAGACTTTATTTCTGCAAACAACTAAAAAACTAAACAGCTATAATACTATAATACTATTATAATAATTGTTCTAATATCATCGCAGATTTTTTGTTTTGTTTATTAATTACAGCAGTAGGAAGAGATCTATAAATTGCTTTCTATTTTCATGATAGCTGGATGGAATTTTGACTGAATTATTTATTTATTTATTCATTCATTTGCATTTATGTGATTCCCGCTATACAGTGGCATTTCTGTATCTTTTACTCTTTCTACTAACATATTTATTTACAATTTATTTCCTATAAATGAGTCACATCTATACAGAACAGCTTAATTATAGATGTAGGTCCTCTTTATCACTTAAGCTGAGATAAGAGTTATGAAAATACTAATTTTTACACCTCTGCAATTATATATGCTAATAAGCTTGTACTGCAATAGTGGTTACATTTCACAAGAACTTTTGAAAGGGTTTGAAACATTCTGTTTATGTACAGATAAATAGATAAACCTTGGGTCAAACCTTTCATCCTTATAGATTCTAAAGTGGAACGTGAACGTAAAAGGGTGGAAATTAAAATAGGATAATTTGCACTTTGATTATATTGCTGATTATATATTTTTGTGAAATCTGAGGCAAAACTTTTCATTTGCAGTCTGAAAAGGTATGCATACTGTGTGTAGGGTGCAAGCTGAAGATGGGTAAGGAGGAGAAATGCTGTGGGGATACTCACTAAGGCAGAGTGTTTTCAGAGTGTATTGGAAGTGAAGAGAATGCCTGACAGAGTGATGAGTGTGAAACTGAAAACTGAAGGGGTGATGATGAATATAGTCGGTACCCGTAACCTGCAAGTGGGGTGTGAGATGTAGGAGAAGGATTTCTGGATTGAGTTAGATACAGTGGTGAAGTGGGTACACAATGAGGAAAGGGTGGTGATTTTAGCAGAGTTCAAAGGAAACAGGTGGTGAGGAGCTGGTTGGAAGGTATGCTGTCAAAGAGGGACAGGGACCTTATTTTATATTTGTAACGTCACAAATGAAAGAGATTTTGTGAAGAATATTCATTTCTTTGTTTAAAATTTACAAGGCCATTTCTAAAAAGTTCACAGCAGTGGTTAAGGGACTGGACTACAGGCCAGAAAGTCCAGGGTTCAAATCCCACCTCTGCCACAGTCGGGTCCTTAAGCAAGGCCCTTAAGCCATAATTGCTTGAATTGTAAGTTGCTCTGGATAAGAGCGTCTGCTTAATGCTGTGAATGTAATGTACGTAATGTAATGCGTCTTGGTTTCCAAAAGCAGTGTGTATAATTGTCTGTGAAGTCACAAACCCAGTGTAACTTGTATGCAACTAAAGTTCTCTTCCTATAGGCTAATTTCAATATTTAGAAATCCAAAATCAGGATAACCCTGGACAACAGTGGTGCGCATGGTAGGGTTTCAAGGAAAAAGCTCTTTAAAGATAATATTTCTGTCTGTCAGGTTTTATATGGACAGTCCAGAAGGGTAGCAGTAATGGAGATAGATGTAAATGAAATAGAACATTTTGGATTACAATCTAAAGATCGGAACTCACTAAACTCCAGCATAAGAACCTTATTCCATCTGTGAATTATGGTTGTGGTAGTATTATGCTTTGAAGGTGTTTTGAATCTGGGTCAAAACTGCTTGCCATCATTGCTGGAATAATGAATTATACCAGGTAATTCTAAACAAACATGTCAGGACATTTGTCTGTTGAACTGAATATGGGTCATGCAGCAAGACAGCAACACTAAGAACATGTGTTGTTCTAACAAAAATGGTTCATATTTAATGTAAGTTTAATGTACTGGAGTGCAGTCAGTCATCGTTTTACCCAAATTACTTAATCGGAACTGTATAAGTCAAATCTAACCCTAATCTAAGTCAATTATTGGAAACAGAAACAGAACTTGTGTGTCTCTTTCAAAGATAAACTAAAAGAAAAAGTTATATTGCAAGGGACGGAGATGCATGATATATCACCACGGAGATCAAATATCCAGCGGTTAAGGTACTGGACTCTGGACCAGTAGGTCCAGGGTTCAAATCTCACCTCTGCCAAGCTGCCACAGTTGGGTCTTTGAGCCAGACCCTTAACCCACAATTGCTTGGATTGTAAGCCGTTGTAAGTCGCTCTGGATAAGGGTGTCTGCTAAATGGCGAATGTAAATGTAGTAGTGTTGAGCTACAGTAAAATTATATAATTGGGAAGTCCCCGTAATAACAGAAAGATAAACCCGTGTGTGAGATGTGTTGGGGGCATGTATGAGCTTATATTTTCTGCCACTCTGAAGTTGAGTTCATGGCACTAGGCTCTCTTGGCATGAAGCATTTTCATATTATTCTATTTGATTTTCTACAATATATAATTATTATAATATAATTATAATGATACATTTTATATTATTATTACAGGATTACTATTATTATCATACAATATTGCTCTGGAAAAACTTGTAATTACAAATTTGTTTATAATAGCACAGAGGTGGCTATATTTTAAACATGTATTATACACTGCTCAAGAAATTAGGGGACATTTCATTTCATCCCTACTTTTTGTGAGCAGTATGACAGAGAAATGTGTTTTCAGTCAACCAAATTCAGTCTATTCTTGTTTGTAGCACTTTTAAAAGTAGACTTGGTCACAAATTGCATTTACAGAGATTGCAGTAGGCTACTTTAGGCAATGATTTGTAGAGCCTTTCACGTTTCTAAAAAACTACACTTAACCCTGCACCCATCATAGCTTGCCCCCTTTTTGCTGAGAAAAAAGTAATGTAACTTATTTATTTGGGAAAAGTAGAAACTTGGGAAAATGTATCGTATTTAGAAACTCAGCAAGGTCAGCTTGTTAACTAGTTTACTCGCCTTGTTTGTCTTTTTAGTGAGAATGTAGTGTTGAAATATGTTCCAATTCCCTCGTGGCTACAAACAAAAAAACATATAAAAATATGTGACTGGCAGTAAATGACTGTACTGAAGCCCTTTCCAGTAGATTGGAAACTGAATACATGAATATGCAATACAATATTAGTATTTTATGACCTCGCCAACTTCGATCAACTGGTACAGGTTGCTTACAAGATCTTAGAATAATGAAAGTTACAGTAGAGCATTTTCCTACAAAGCCCCCAAATTATAAAGCAGTCTTCCGATAAATGTTCAGACTCAGAGTGGTTCATTCTAGGCTCATGATTTATATGTTTAGTCATGCATTCAGTCTGTAGTTCTAATTTAAGTCTTTCATATGTAAAGGTACCAAAGAACAGGTCTAATAATTTCCTCTTTCTGCCAAGGTTCTCCCTCCAATGGTGAACATGTTATGGGAGATGATACTAGACGGAATGCCCAGCCCTGCTGAAAATGCTCACTCTCCCATCGCTACTTACAAATATTGCATGTTTTTATTCAAAAAATTTGAATATATAATGTTAATTATGTTTATTACCCAAATGAGGATGGGCTTCTGAGTGTGGTTCCTCTCAAGGTTTCTTCCTCTTAATCTCTGGGAGTTTTTCCTTTCCACTGTCGCCATTTGCTTGCTCATTAGGGACAATAGAATCGAATTTGTGACAATGTTTAAGTAACAATATAAAGCTGATTTGTGACAATGTCTATTGTAAAAAGAGCTATACAAATAAAATTGAATTGAATTAAATTCAATAGGAAGACTACTTGAATGCGACACTTTTTAAAGTGCCAAGACAGCAAATCAGGAACAACATTATAAAGGGCACCAATCCGTAGTAGTGCACATACACTGGGACCATTTTAGAGTACCACTACATGTGATCAAACCCAGAGTGAGATATATTGAGGACACAGGCATGTCATGGACTTTTCACAAAGGCTGCCAAATCAATTGTTGAGGTTCCTTTGTTGGTAGCCATCTTGGGATGATCACTGCACTACATGGCATGTTGTCCAGAGTCTCAGTTTCTCAGAATTTGTGTGTGGTGAGATTTCAGAAACAAACTAGAAAAAAGTCTACATACTGTTATACTGCAAGGGGCAGGAGATGTGTGTGTACAATTTATATGTCAAGGTGAAGACCAAATATTCCCACAAGGATAGAAATCTGACATTTTCTACCTTTGCATTTTACAGGTCCTCATTTCTGTCTGTTGAAAAATCAAAAGAGCTGAAACTTTTGCTTAGGTTACTGAGGGTAGGTTTAGGCCTAGGTGAAGGTGTTTTTGGGGGGGGGGGGTGTTATTGAGCTACGATAATATTATATCAGTGGAAAGCCCCCACAATGATAGAAAGACAAACCTTCCTGTATGGGATTATATGTGCTGGCCTTGTGCCACTCTACAATTGAATTCAAATCAGCATGCTTTCTTGGCAAGAAACATGTTTAACATGTTATTATTATTTTACATATTTTGTGGATGTTTGTAATTAATGTATTTTAATTGTTAGTCCTGTTGGTTTGGCAACATATTTACAACAATATTTATCTGAATAAACAACCTTTAATTACAAATTTGGCCCATAATTGCACAGATGTAACAATTTTTAAAATATGAATTATAAAAGTAACGTGCTACAAATGCAAAACACATGCAATAGTAAAATTTGGATTATTGGACATGTCTTTTATTAAGTCAGTAAACAATATCTCCCCCATTACCCTCGTTGTCCTTTTGACTTGTGATTGATGCTTTATGTTTCAGAAGCCTGGGTGGCTCTGACAACATTTTGCAAAAGTGTACACAGGTATAATTAGGATCTAAAAAAAGGAAAGTTAAACCAAGACCTATTTATTTGTATAGTTAATATATTCTTCTTCTTCTTCATCTTATTATTATTATTATTATTATTATTATTATCTCTAAAGAGTCCAGTGATGTCCCCTTAAAATTAAGCCATAACCCCAGGATGTAGAGAGATTCACCCCACTGGGGCCATTTGCTTGTTCTAAAATGTAACAGCATTTTCTATATTTTTTTCCAACACTGAATCAAAACTCAAAAACTGCAACAAAACACATTTGGCTATTGGTAATGAGTTCTGGTCAATCCTGGTACTGTCACTCAGTCCTGTTACTCTTTATATGTATATTATTCTCAGCACAAAACTAGCAAATGCTTACAATGTAACCATATGGCAATCACACTAATAGCACTAGGGCAAAGAGAGCATTTTTAATGATTTACCAACAACTTCTTTCAATAATCAAATAATATCTAGAATAGTAAGTTAAGATTGATCTTCCTATGGTCTTTAGAAGATCCAAATAATACAGCTTTCTATTGAATATGTGACTTGGGGTATGTTGTGGTATGTTGACCTGAACACAAAATGGTGGCTGCCAGCAACAGAGAAGTCAAAATGGCTTCTACATATGACAGTTTAACCTATTTCATAATAAAGGAATTATTGTTGCGTAGCTCAGGAGACTGAATGGCGAGTCTCCTTTATATTTCTTTATCATCATCATGTATTGACTGTGACTACAAGTATTATTTACTTGTACTCAAAGTTACTTGTAGTTTGATGTATTCAAAAGGAGACCTAAATATACAAGATTAAAGGAAATTTAGTTTATTTTGAGACAGCTGCAAACAGGTAGGTTGCAGGAGGAATGAAATAATGAGTTTTTTTCCAGCTACAGGTTTTTACCTCTGAACTACATGAACTGAAATTGTAATAATTGTTTCAAAGTATGATACAAAGCAGTGGAGGTTTGGGAGAACCGGTGCAATGGGGTAATGTGACCCTCTGAAGTTTATGGAGTAATGAAGAGCTAATGCCTGCAAGAACAGAGTTGCAGCAATCTAGATGGCTGGAGATGAAAGCATCAACCAGAGTTTCAGCACCAGGATGGAAGAAAGATGGCTGGCTTTTAGCTGTGTTACATAGGTGGAAGAAAAGCGTCTTATCCCATGAGCTGACATAAATATCATATTTATAAAGTCAGTTTTTTAAGTAAGTTTTTTCAGGTCTTTTCAGGAAATTCTATTTTTGTACTATTGCAATAATAGCATTTGCATGTACAGAATTTAGCAGATGCTTTTATCCAGTGCAACTTACAAGGACACGTTTATACTTGCAGTTTAGTTCACTGGTCCGGATCGAAGAAGTGAAAATACTTTGTTGCAAGTCCTAGTCCACTGAACTAAGCACGTGGGATTTCCAGGGTTTGTCTGGAAGACGGATCGAGCCCCAGTCGTTTGGTTCAGACAGTAGCATTCACAGTGACAGGCCAATCGCACCAGGGTTCAATTTAATTGAACCATACCTGCCAAGTATGAACACATTCTTACAGAAGAACTTAGTATTTTTCTTAGTAGACAGTGCATCCCAAACAATCACTCAGTCAATCAGTCACATTTATTTTCACATCGCGTTTACACAGGTGAGTGACACATTTATGTTCGAATACTTGCAGCACTTTTTACTCTTTAAACACAAACATATACACATTTAGATCATATTGCATGCAAAAATAGCTGTTTGGTTCAGTAAAGTGCAGAGTGATAATGATTTGCTGAGAGATGTAGTGGCCGGCCTATTGACAGATACACAAGCAAAAAATATGTAACCCAAAACAAGTTCATTCCACCGCCTAGGTGCCAACATGTTGAAGAGTCTTAAAGCTTGTCTTTGATCTTTGCAAAAAAAAATCAGGCTAATTACTTCATATCATTTTTTGCTTCTTTTATTATGACCATTAAGGCTCTCGTCGCCTCTGCAGTAGCTTCACTGATCCCTGTTAATTGAGAAAGCGTATGCCTGCCTCTTCCGCCGGCTGCATGTCATGAATATATTTATCTCAACCCTGTGTGAAAATGTCAGATCTTAATGTGTTATACGCCTTGCAGTAAGATGGGATCATATACCAGGATTGTGATTTCAGATCACAGACTTGACACAGTAGTTTTTCAGGACATTGAGGCTCAGCTGGTATTAGTGACGTCAGGCAAACCAACTGGCATATGAAACCAATCTGAGAAATTATCTCTTAATTTATTTTTGGAAGATGTCCAATACATAATATATCTTTCCACCTGAATTAAACTGGTTATATTGTTCAATTTGCTACAAAGGAGCAATGGTATTCCAATTCCTTTCACAAAATGCTTCTACTTGATGAAGAAATGGACTATAGAGAGTTTTCTCCATTTTGTAACATATTTAAAATTATGCCATAGCCCCAGGATGTAGGGAGATTCACCCCACTGGGGCCATTTGCTTGTTCTAAAATCTAACGGCGTTACAAATCAAAATTTGTAAGAAAACACATTTAGCTATTGGTAATGAGTTCCGGTCAATCCTGGTACTGTCACTCAGTCCTGTTACTCTTTATATGTATATTATTCTCAGCATAAAACTAGCAAATGCTTACAATGTAACCACATGGCAACCATACTAATAGCACTAGGGCAAAGAGCGCATGTTAATGATTTACCAACAACTTCTTTCAATAATCAAATAACATCTAAAAATACTTAACAGAAATAACCGAATAGTAAGTTAAGATTCATCTTGAGAGAACGTACTTCTATGTCTTGCTATGGTCTTAAAAAGATCCAAATAATACAGCTCTGAATTGAACATGTGACTTGTGGTATGTTCACTGATTTTCAGAAGTGGAAACACGTTAGAGTAAGAGGACTGAGTGAAAACCTGGGGACACGAGACATTTAAATTAAGGTGTAAATAGGACATGGCGTCATGACACAATGACAAAAGGAATTTATCATTAGTTTTCTTCTAACGTGTACTACTAGAAACCTGGAACAGCTAACAAAGGCTATTTTTCAGTGTTCCTGGTAGTTTCCGTAATGTTTTAAATGAAAGTTGCATTTGTATCACTCTGCAGGACATTTTGTTTAATCATTTTCTAAAGTTAATTCTATTAATTAACTATACATTTTATTTACTGGGTACGAAAATGGAACCCATTTGATGATATGTCTCAAGGGTCATGTATTTTGAAGGGATATGAGAGCCTAAATGACAAATTGTAAGCTGTATTGTGTGCATTGTTCTGAAAGACACAACTGTTATATGTGTCTTTGTTATATGTTAATATGCAACACAATACCCTAATCACTGACAATGCATCATCTACTAATGTGTTTATGTAAATGGGACTGTCGGCGTTACAAATGAAACAGAATGCGGTGAATTGAAAGACAGTGGCGGTAGCGAGACTGGCAGAGAGCGGGAGCATTATTCAAGTACGAAGTCTCTGTCAGCTTGATTAGGGCATGGCTGGCAGAACTGTCACACCCTGCAGTGCCACACAGAAAGGTTTAGTCTTCTAAGCGCTACTCAGCTCTCCAATATTTCCAATCCCTTTCCCATATGACTCCTGCAGGGCACATCTAAATGTTGCTCTGTGCTTTTGTCCCATTGTCGTTGATTACTTCACAGCCCTGAGTCACCGCTCTGACCTCTTGCGCTACTCCATCGATGTTCCCGCTGCTCAGTCAAACACCCAAAAGCTCAGCGAGCTCGCTTATATTGCACTCTGTTTTCAGTCGTCTCTCTCTCCTCTCTCACATCTCCCAATCTAAAGTGTTCTGTCATAGAGAGCCAGCTTCTGGAGGATTGCACAAAGCTAAGGGCTATCTTACTAAAACCCAAGGCTAGTTGCTGTCCCTGATTTCGTCTTTGTGTAACCCCTTATCAAACTAAAAAGCTTTTAGCCTTATTATTGTACATGCTTTATCTCCATCACTAACTCACTAGCTTTCCATACTGACATAATCAAATTCAGGGCCACATTGGGGATCCTAATCAGCAGCAGACAGTTCAAGGAGGGAACCAACCCTAGATACGGTCCCAGGACGCATTCACAAAAAACCCCAGACAAATGGACCAGCAGTGAAGCCCAGGCTTTACGGAACCTACGTGCGATGAAGGAGGTACAGCACAAGCTTAAGAATGTCTACGAATATCACTTTAGCATTCCTTTTGGTGGTGCGGGTGCAAATCAAAAAAGGAATGTACTTCTCAGGGAAGCTGCATTCAGGTGAGTTCTTTCCAAACTGGTTTCTAGAACTGTTTGTTGTGAAAGCGCAAACTCACACATACACTTGGACTGGGAAAAAGAAGAGAGACACCAGTTGATCCAACTTTATCGAATGTGAGAGGAAACCAGAGTACCTGGAAATATCTCACATTGATGGACAGAACATGCAAACTCTACTTAGGCAGCAGCTGGTCCAGAACTTCAGCATAGTTCTCTGGAACTGTGAGGTGACAGCACTAATATACATGTGCCAATCAACTAATCTTGGCTTGCTACTTATTGTAGTAATGTGCTTATTTTCCAGTATTGAGCTGTAAGCATTACATAATCCATGCAGTTATAACTTATTTATTCTTTTTAATGAAACTGTAGTTTTTCAACTTTGACTTTGACTCAGAATTTGACTTTCTGACTTGTATGGTTATATGTATGTATGTATGTTTGTATGGTTATATTGTTCAATTTGCTACAAAGGAGCAATGGTTTTCCAATTCATTTCTTAAAATGCTTCTATTTGATGAAGAAATGGACTAAAGAGAGTTTTCAGCATTAGATAACATGTTTAAAATTAAGCCATAACCCCAGGATGTAGAGAGATTCACCCCACTGGGGCCATTTGCTTGTTCTAAAATGTAACAACATTTTCTATATTTTTTTCCAACACTGAATCAAAACTCAAAAATTGCAACAAAACACATTTGGCTATTGGTAATGAGTTCTGGTCAATCCTGGTACTGTCACTCAGTCCTGTTACTCTTTATATGTATATTATTCTCAGCACAAAACGAGCAAATGCTTACAATGTAACCACATGGCAACCATACTAATAGCACTAGGGCAAAGAGCACATTTTTAATGATTTACCAAAAACTTCTTTCAATAATCAAATAATATCTAGAATAGTAAGCTAAGATTGATCTTGAGAGAACATAGTTGTATGTCTTCCTATGGTCTTTAGAAGATCCAAATAATACAGCTTTCTATTGAATATGTGACTTGGGGTATGTTCACTGATTTTCAGAAGTGGAAATATGTTAGAGTAAGAGGTAATGGATGCACAAGTTAGATATGATCTCAGAAATATATAAGAATGATTTTGGTAACATCAACAAGATAAGAAATAACAATGACCTTAGATCTGAATGAACGAAGTTGATTAAGTATCTTTGCTATTTCTAATTAATTTGCTGAATTTGAATTTGTCACAAAAAAAAACGCACATTTAAAAGTAATTTTCACTACACATGAAATAAAATTATGTACCGGTACCAAGTACAGATATAGAGATATTATCACTACCATGCCAATGTTAAAGAAGTTCGACAAAGGACATTTGAACATCTCTTAATTTGCGAGAATGTGTAAGAATGTGTGATTTGCATTATGTAGCAAGATAAAATTGTAGATCAGACAATTGGTCCACCAGCTGTTCAGGCAATGGCACTGAGCATGTACTTCCAAAAGTGCAGAGCCAGACCTGAGGTAAGTTTGGGGCTATGGCTTGAGTCAATCAATCAGTCGATCAAAATGTATTTATTGTAGCGCTTTTTACAATGGCCAATCCCAAGTTGAGCAAGCCTAGGGTGACAGTGGAAAGGAAAAAAACTCCCTGAAAGTAGAAGGAAGAAACCAAGGACCAAGACTCAAAAAGGGACCCGTCCTCCATGGGCGGCCTAGATGTTAATTAGGTAAATACTTAAAAGTATATTAAAGTATTAGTAAAATTACGTAAGTAATACAGTTTAAATCAATATAATATTGAGTCAGATTCCTCCCACAGAAAGCTTTTGACTTAAACCAAGATTTGCACTATGGATACGTCCTGGCTTTCCTTAGCTTCTGACATGGAGATCATGAGATCAGACAATCACAGTTTGCACTGACGTCAGAAGCAGTACTAAAGTTGCTGATGTGAGTGCCTGCTGGATGGAGGTCTGATGCACATTGTCCAATAGTAGATACTTCAATTTATTCTGTATAATCTGTTATTATACTTCTTCCTTAACGTCACGATTGTTCATTTGTCCAGAGGATGTCCTGGAGTGCAATTTCAATTCACACCTCAGTAAGGAACTGTTCCCTGCAGGCAGAGTATATTTAGATGTCCAAATCATGAAAGTGATGATTTGCAAATTCATGGATCATTCCAGTCATGTTGTTACAAAACACCGTGCATATCTACTGTATCCCCTGTGTGTGTGTGTGTGTGTGTGTGTGTGTGTGTGTGTTTACAGCTTGACCAGCAGATAGATATGTTTGTAATATTTTGTCACTTGCAAATGTTTTACTTGCTTTGAATAGTTTAATGTAAGACATAAACTAATCATCAGAATAGCAGTAACTGGATCAGTTGTGTTTTTTTTTTTCAAATTTGTCCCCTGATTTTGAGGTAATGTTCAATAGTTGCTCAGAACCACATCAAATTTTCAGATGCCACCGCACAAAAGTCCCAGAGTCCAACCACCAGGTTTTAACCGATCATAGCATCTTCGGTGCTCAGGGATAAAGAGCCAAACTTTGTATTCATTGGGCAAATACTAGTCCATTGATGGACTGGGTAAAGGTCTCTCTTACAGCACCCAGCTGGAAGGCACCTATAGGACTCAATGTCGCTCTCTGTGATAGTGGGCTATTGCATTTCTAATGCACCATCAGTGATTTAAAAAAGATTGTAATACTAGACACACCGTTTTTTTTATTATTGCTTGATTTAATAGAAATTGTTCAGCAATGTGCAGAGTTACTCAATAACACGTATGAATCTGGAACAAGTTCTAAAGCCAATTCTCAGGCTCCAGTACTCCAGCAAACCATCCGGACAGTCATCACCTCCAAATTAATTAAAGAAATCTTGGAACAGAGGTGAATATTTCCAGAAGTGGCCAGCCTACTGAAATTCATCCAAAAGGGTGTTAATGACTCAGCCAAAAAGTCACAAAAGAACCCTGATGAACATCTGAGGAACTGCAGGTCTTGCTTGCCTCAGCTGTCAGCAATCATGATTCCACCATCAGAAATAAAATGAGCAAAAATCCAATTCATGGTAGAATTGCGAGTCTATTTCTATGATGGGCTTAAACTTGGTGAGAAAAATGGAGTGGAAGGCATGTAATAAGAAAACGAATATTATGCATGTAAAATTTGTTCACTTGGTCAATAATTATTCTATGGTGCAGCAACGTTGCTTTGGATATGCAGTTATTTTCTGTACCCTGTTCACATTAATGTTGGATATAGAACATTTTTTAGCTACTTTTTCTTACATTGTCTTGTCTGTTGGCTGTGTTCCTCACAATTTTCACCATCCTGTCAGCTTTATTTGTGGAAATCACTGTTCTGCATCTTAGATCCATTTAACTCTCAAGCATTGTGTGCATGTGTATCTGTGTTGGCCTGTGGGCACCTCTGTGCTTCGGCAACTCATAATAATCCTAGATAGCTCTGGGTAGTACTATATGCCATTAATCCTTCGTTTGTGCATGTACAGTGGGGGACAAAAGTCTGAGGCCATTTGTGAAAATGCTTCATTTTCTATTTTTCTCAGCTTCACAATGTTTTTGGGTATACTATATAAATGACCAAAAACACTGGGCACACCGTGATACACACAAGATAACAAACACTTTGAAAACATTGCAAGCTTCTGCAAGTAATCTAATTTGGAAGAAGTTAAAAATCATGACTGTGTCAAAGCACATTCTTTACATTGATAGCAATTTGATTCAAGTTTTTAAATCATAAGAAAACGGCAGTGTTTTGCTTTGGATTTGGTACAAAAGAAGAGCCACTAACACACATTCTTTCTTTCAATTTCCTGGACAGGGTCGCAGGAAAGCCAGTGCCTACCCAGCGATGCAGGGCTTGAGCCAGATACATCCCTAGACAGGGTGCCAATCCATTGTAGGGCACACACTTCAATTTACAATCATTGTAATTTACTGTCTAGACCTGTGCGTTATTAATATTTGTAAAATGTTGTAATCAAAATTGAATTATGATCCACATATCAGTGTACTTAAGAGAAACATGGGGCTAAGATATTACATTTTATTGCGAGAAATTGCCTGGAAGTGATCTGCATGCTCCCCACAATGTTTCTCACTTTCAATTAATAGAAAACAAGAAAAACAAATTGATCATTGTGTTGCAAGGACTATTGACTCCTTGAAATAATATAACAACAGTTGTTCAGTATGAAATGTTGATGGTAACATTTTGGTGGTGCTGTCTTGAATAGCAAATAAAAGCAGAAAGCACAAACTGAAACACTGTCAAACATTCAATTCTGAGTTTTTCATTTCATTTTGAGTGTGTTTTAAAAAATATGTTTTATATAAGCACGTCTTGTAATTACATTTTACATTGACGTTTTAATGGCTAATGACACTAAATCTCTGTACCATATCCATAACTTAGCTTGCTTTCTCATCCTGGTTAGAGTTGCAGTGAAATCCACAATTATAAAAAAAAACTCTTAATACTTAAGATTTTCACATTAACGCCCAGATTTTACTAGTCTTTCTTTATTTGGCACAGATAATAACGGTCTACTAAATTACTCGACTGAAATGTATGTATGTTAATATTCTTAACAATGCAGAAGCTATCTGAATGTGAACATTTGCACCCTTATCACTTGTGAACAGACAATTTGCACAAGTTATTTCCAGTGTTTAATGTGTGAATAATGAGATAACATCAAGGTGGACAATATTCGTAATTGCCAGAATGCATATCATAAGAGTAATTTGAATAATGGTGGTTATGTAAACTTACCGGATACAATTCTGCACAAAAATAGCCTGGAAAAAAGACAAAAGTTTACAATTGTATCAATATTTGATTTCCTTTAATGATTAAGTCTTGTGTGTATATTTGCATACAGTCTTTAACAGAAAGAAGACAGTGTTGTTCCTATTTAAATGCAATAGTTGAGAAGTAGCTAAAATGTTTTCCGGTCATTTTGTACCTCATATGAGACCATATATACTCTAGAGGAATGATGCACTTGTTCTTGGTGGTATTTGCAGTGTGAGCAGGATTATTATCTTGTTGAAAAATGATGTGATTGTTCCTCTTTAGAAAACAACTTTTCAATTGTGGAACCAAGCCGTTCTGTAATTTTGTATTTTTTTTTCATTTGTTTTATATTTTATTTTTACAGAAAATGACAGACTTTTGTAAATTATTTACTCTAAAGCATTACTTGATTTTTCACAGTGAAGCAGCTCGTCAGTAGCAGTACCTAAACAAGGCTTCTCACCTCATGACACGTCTACCTCCATACTTAATGGTAGTAGAGAGTAGATGGCATTTTAACATGTCATCAAAACAAAACCTGCATCTGACAATTGTCTTCTCGAAAGAATCTTCTTTTCTTAGCCCTTGAGTTCTATTGACAGTTTGTAAAGCTGTTTTCCTGTCCTTAAGAACTGTAAATGTCAGCTAGTGGACATATTTGTTTGAAGAGGTTTTGGGCTTTTCTGAAAACATCACTTGTTGATTGCCTATTCTTTTAAGAGCTGATAGTGACGTATAGATTTGTTGTGCCTTAAGGGTCTTTTATGGGTAAATTTCTGAATAGCTGCATCTGTCCTGACTTAGGAAAGCTATGTGGTATCTGACTGCAACCCTGCATGTTGGTTTGTTCTTTAATAGCAGAAAAATAATATACCTTGGAATCCTCAATGCTGCATTTTGTAGATATTTACCTGTAGATACTGTATATGTTACTCGGTTCTTTTTAAGAGCTTGTTTTCGGGTCTATAAAGTTTTATATCAGGTGTGGAATTCAATTAATGATTGCTATTTTAAGCAATATTTCTGAACATTCAGGCATGTTGCTTTCAGTTTTTATATTTATCAATATTTATTTATTTATTAATTTGTTTCAGTAAAAATAACATATTAAAATTATGATTCAAATTATGGCTTGGCCGGTAGAAAGGATGTAGCTAAGCCTCAGTTTAACCTTGCATGGAGCAGGTTTGTCCAAACACATATGTTGCTATAGTAACTTAACAGGCCTCTTATGTGGAACCAAAATTGAACAAAATGAACAACGCTTGTCTCAAAAAACCTGGCTTATAGAGCTTATCAAGCTCGCTATGTGGAATGCCCCCAGGACATAGTGAGCTTTAGGGAAATGTGTGCGTGTACAGGATAGCTAAGTTCATGGGAGGTTGACAAATTGGCACACTCTGGAACCTTTTCAAAGACACCTTCCAACACTTCTAAACAACAAATGGCAAAATAAGAGCAAATAAATTGCAAGAAAATGCCAAGTAAATAACAATCTGCATAAGATTACTCTGGATATTTGGTGGATAGATTATAGATATGAAAACGATTCATGTCAGATGGCTAACATGAGTCACACTAAACCTATAACCATCTGTTCTTGGGGAATGATGCACCAGTTAGAAAAGTTAAGCATATACTGATGCCTGGTACTCTGAACCCAAACGCAGCAGTATTCATATAATGCTTTCCTGGTCTTTGTAAAATGAATGCCTTTTAATTCTGACACTCCATCAAGTCTTTGTTGCAGAATGGTCTTTGTTTAACTGTTGCCTCATACGGTCAACTTCTGTGTATCATCTGATCACTGACATCAGTAAAAAACACAATGTCAAACGTTTAAGATCAAGCTGTACAGCCTGAAAATACCCTACTCTGGTTCTCTCAGGGAATCTTACCATCAGTAACTTAGAGATTTGAGGTTGATTTTAGTGGCCTCACAAGGAGCGTTAACCTGGATGACAGTTTTCTTCAAACATACCATTTCTGACAAAAAAAATGAGTGGCATGATATGAGTAAAATAATTCATTTGGATTCGTCTATTATTTTCCACTTAATAAAAAGATGTCTCGTAGGCCAGCCGGTGCCCACCTGGCAACTCTGGGCACAAGAGCAGAAACAACCCTAGACGGGACGCCAATCCATCATAGAGCACATACACACAGTCACACACTAAGGGCCACTGAAGTAAACCCACGCAGACATGCAGACTCTATACAGATAGGACCCAGGACACTGGGACTTTCTTACTATGAGGCGCTGGTGCTACCCACCGAGCCACCGTGCTGCCTAATTCCTTTAGATTGGTGACAATTTAGCTTGCATGTTTTCCACACTTGCGAAAGGAATTTGTTTTTCCATTTGTTGTTCCATTGGTTGGACAGTAGGAGACGATGTGCCTCCAAGGACCTCCCTCTAAGGACTCCATTATATCATCAATTTTGTTTTATGATTTACATTATCCTATATTTTTTCTATTGCTAAGCTAAATTTTAATCATAATTTGTTATTTATTTTAAAAGAGTTTTGCGATAATTTAGTATACATTTAGTATTTACTTAATTAACATCTAGGCCGCCTATGGAGGGCGGGTCCCCTGTTGAGTCTTGGTTCCTCCCAAGGTTTCTTCCAATCACTTTAGGGAGTTTTTCCTTGCCACTGTCACCCTAGGCTTTCTCAAGTTGGGATTGGCCTTTAAGGTCTTGTATTACTGTAAAGCTGCTTTGAGACGATGCTACATTGTAAAAGGCACTATATAAATAAAAATAATGGAATTGAATTTTTGTTTTGATTGAGTCGGTTCCTCCAACTACCTATTTAGAATCATTTAGTACTAGGTACTCGTTTCCCAGGTTTCTGCCAAGCACATTTGAGTCAACTACTGCCAGCCTTACACTAAATGATTTCTCAACCAATTTGAGGTCACAGATGAATTTTCAAAGTCTGTATAATATCATGGCATGTCTTTGTCAGGTTAAAATTGTGTGATTTTTAATTTGATCATAACCATAGTGTTCTTAAGTCTTTTTTTTTCCAGTCTTCATGTTGCAATAAAAAAAGCATCAACAGTATTATTGTTGTAAGTGATGGGAAATAATCTCAAAGAAAAACAGTTGCAGTCTTGCAATTAGTGACCATGCAAAATCCATATTTTTCCAATATTTGTTGAATCAGTCTGTGGCTACTATAAAACTAATGAAATGCAATAAATACTCTGTAGATGTGAGAGGGTGACAGGCTTTATTCTTTTAAAAATCATTTCATTTTAAGTCATCTGGTAAAGAATCATCCTAAAGCTATGGAGAATGTGGTTTGTGGGAAGTCTAAGAATTTCAACAGAAGAACAAGGAGCATGCTAGATGTCACTTTGTCTATAATATGGTGGCACAGGGCATTAAATTGGGCAGCACTTTTAATTCCAGCGAGAGTGGTCTGGGTGGAGTTTGTGCAAGTCCTACCCATGTCCATGTGACTCTGCTCTTCCTACTCATCTCTGATCCTGACTCAAGTAATTTGTAAAGGAACTATGTAAAGGAAGTAAACTATGTAAAGGAAATATGAACTATGCCAGTGACCAGTACTGGTTACAACACTTGCCTGTCCCTTAAGGCAACCCTTCACCTACTGCAGCAATGTTCTTTATTTATAATAAGGAAGGTTACAGGATTGCAATGATTATCTTGGTCTCAGCTCTGTCACTGTCAAATATACTACACATAAAAATTAGGGGATAACCCAAAATGATATATTCCCTAATGAAATATCCCATCATTTTGTGAGCAGTGTATATGTATCCCATTCCCTTGAAGTCTTAAGCACAAGAGATAATATGAAACATGCCTATAATGCAATTTGATTCCAAGAGACTTAAGAGTGGAAAATCATCTTTATTATCACCACAGGGCACTATGAATATGTCTTCTTGCCTTAAGGCTAGTAATAGTAGCGCCTTTAACCACTGTCTTTCAGAGCAAAGCAAGACTGTTTAGTGAACTCATTGTTGTGATATTTTGCAGATTTTTTGAGGTTATCCCTTTTAAAGAAGGGACACTTCACTCCCGTTCTGCAGCATCTCATGAGAGTCCATCTGTTTGTAAAGCTTAAGAAATGCACATTCAAACAACCATCAGTTAAGCTCCTGGGCAAAAATTGATTAATGAGGTGTGGATATGATCAGAGGGGATGCAGACACAACTCCGGTTGCCAAGAACTTTACTGACAGTGCTGCTTGAGTTTGTGAACCCATTTGAATTTCAGATATTTCCACATAAACCTGAAAGAAAATATCACCAGATTCTCTTGAATGTACTTAAAGTAGATCAAGTACAACATAATTATTGTTAATAATCATTAAATGCAGGTGTGGCAATAATTGTGATTTTGTTCAGAAATGATTTTGTTCAGTGATCACAACAGTTGCCTCGTAGCTTCAGTGTATGGGTATGGGTTTACTCTGGGTATTACAGTTTTCTACTACATTCCAAAAACATGCATGCTAGGCTAATAGATGTGCTCTGAGTGTGTGACTGTGTGCCCTACAATGGATTTTTGCCTTCCTAGGGTTGTTCCTGCCTTGTGCTGATCAGATTAGGCAAATAAAAAATGATTAAATATATTACATATAGCAAAGTTATCTAGGATTTTGCCTTATTGCATTACTGATTGAAAATCCAAGCTATTGTATGCAGTACAGTTGTTACATCATCCCATCTTCAGCCATGCCGAGCCGGGACATCCACAATTGTCCTGCGATCCAGACATGAGTCATGCACCTTCAGCTTCTGTCTTATCAGCATGCTGCTTCCAAAGCCACCCATACATTAGATGACTTTGAAAAGACTCTGAAAAGACTGACACTCTCTCACATCTAATGACTAGTCACAGACTTTTAGTCCTAGTCTAGTCACAGGTTATGATTTTGCCTGTGGAATACTGCAGGGTCACTAATTACATGACTGCAGATAGATTATTATTTCACATCTTGGTCCTAGTGGACTGGTTTCAGAAAGTCTAGGTTTCTCTTTATCCACTGTGGCTTGTTGCCACTTCCACTTGGAAAAGGTTTCAGCAGAAGGGGATAATGTGTCCGGAACAGCATTTACTTTAGCATAGTATACTCACCAGGGATTTTGAGGGCTTCAAAGAGACACTCCTACTCACTCCACATCTTTACCAGTGTCTCTTCCTTCTCTATAGTCCATGAGAACTGTGGTATCTGGAGCCTCGCCGGACTCTCCTCAACATCTCATTTATGGACAGTGTTATGTAGAGTTTGCTTATTGGTTGTTGCCGATGTTTATTTCACTATATGCGTGAGCCAAGTCAGTCAGTTGATTTTATCGAAACGCCAGGACTGGAGAAAGACTGACTGAAAAATGCAATAATGACCACCGTACACAGAACGATCAAGATGGCGCAACTGCGACTCGACTCTAGCATGATTCTCTAGATTCTATTCCAATGCTGAAAATTTTTCACAGTAAAGTTGTTAAGTGTAAGACCGGCATAAAGAACACTATGCCAGGCAAAAGCCACACTTGATGATTCTGTTGTTCTCTTGCCTACCCATCTGGCTGTATATTTCATGCTGATACACCCCGCTTTGACTCTTCTTGCTGATAGATGATTCAATAATTTACTGATTATTGTGCAGTTTGCCACCCAGGAGACTGCTTGTCTTTCGTCATCCGTAACTTTGTAGTTAAGTGCTCATTTCTTTACATTGTGTTTAAAAAACCATCAACATAATAGTCTGCGCTGTTAAGTCTGTCAGTACAGCTCCACTTCAGCTAATGTGTCTGGAAAAAAAAGGATTTATTGTAAATATGTTAATAATCTTAACAATGAACCATATTGGCCCATGAACGCAAATGAAGGCACAGTGACATTATGCGGCTGTGAACGCAATTGTGTCTTTATAGTGAATGTATCAGTGTTAGCATGGAAGAAGAAGCGTTAGGCATGGGAAGTTTGCACACTATTCACTTCCTGTGTAAGACTGACCAGTTTATTTATTTATCTCACACTATTCACTATTCACACACACACACACACACACACACACACACACACACACACACATAAAGGGTTGTGTGTTTTTGTATTTGCTTTGTGTTTTCGGTTGTAATTGTACAAGTATATTCAAACATGTTCGTTGAGCTCAACACAAGGCACTTGTGTCACCACCTCTGGACCAAACTCTGTACTCATACATTGAAGTACAACATACACAGTTGAAGCAAGAGCTAAGGTTCCTCTACATGGCATACCAGGAACTAAAATCGGCCCCAGATCCTGCGGTGGGAACAGGTGACAAAAAAAGCACGGTTCTTAGAACCATGAAAAGCTTTTTGTATGTAGGACACAAACAGATGCTCTTAAGATCTTATCCAAATCGTATTTCCAGGCTGAAAGGTGTGTGCAGGTTCTAGAATCACTTCTCCTGTAAATTATTTCTGGCAAGAGATTACTTTTATCTTTTTGATAACCATCTGTTCACACCAGGGCAGGTGAGTGAACAATGATGGGCCTAAAGCTACTGGCACAGAACTTCCTGTCTGACTGGCTCTCAGGGTACAGAACATCAGAACAGCAAGCTGTTTTAGTATTTCAAGTTGTTTTGACTTTTCACTATTTACCGAACGCAGTCTTTCTGGATCCTCATGTCATTAATATCACCAGTGGTGGCGTTTTGTACCTTGCCATGTCATTAAAGCCTACAGTGGAAGTGAGTAGATTAAAGACAACAGGGTTCTTGAAATTTAGCGTGCCACTCTACTTTCCAAACAGCAGCACATTTAACCACAGCAGTTCAAGGGGGAGTGAAGAAATTTGCAACAAATGTAGCAAGTTTATGGGTTTGATCGTTTGATCGAACATAAAAAAGCATGGGAAGATACACACTGATCAGTCTTTAGCTTGTATGGATGCTTGTTTCAGTGCAAAACATTTGACAGCTTGTGATGAGGTGCCTGGCGGTAGCTTATACCAAAGCTGTGATCATTACATCATACATATATAAACACATGAAGATACTTGCTTAAAAATGAGTATTTAATACAAAGCTTATTTTGCAAGTTTTCCCACTTCAAGGTCTGTAATTTTTGTTGTAGGTTTTATTGTTGTGTGGGTTCCGTTTCTGTCTTACATGTTCGATTCTCCAGGTGACTCTGTTTACTCTTCAGATGATGACACGCTGGCCTTGTGTCCCCCATATATTTTGAAAATAAATTCAGTGCTTGATTGTTCATTACTGTATTATTTATTTATTTTAGTATCTGATATTTATTGATATATTTTATTTGTCATTTTTTTCAGCCTCTGTCTTACATTTCTGCATTTATGTGTTGCACCTTGAATTGCCACTTGTGTGTGAAAGGTTTGCTTGCCGCGTCATATGCCATCCCATGCCTTAAGAATTGACAGGAAGTCCAGCTTTCCACACAATTTCACTAGAATGTGTCAATGAAGCATTTAGCAACATGTCTATATTATTCATTAATCCTGGTGTAGAGGTGCAGTCAGCAAATGGATGCTAATGTCTGCGTTAATCTCATCCCACTTCCATTATAATACTGACTCAAGACTGGGCAAATCAGTGTCATCAGCAAGGGGAGCCATATGCACAACTAAACAATAAATACTTTTGAGATTGAATATCTGCCCTGCTTGAGCTAGCCTGGTCAATAAATGTGCTACACTTGAGATAATGTAAGTAGTCACAGCACTCCAGAACAGCATAGGTTACACAAACAGCACTGGATTGCAACACACAGTACTGAGTTCCAAACTGCTTTTGCATTTTACATTCCGTTCCCAATTCCATCTTCAGACACTGCCATCTGTGTCCGTTCAACACTTGGCCAGCCAGAACAGTCCAAACATAACATAGGTCTCCATAATGATAAACTTGTGAATTACAGCATGGTGTTGGACAACAACTTAACAAAGTACAAAGTAAATTATTGGCCAATAGGTATGTCCTTAAAAGGCAGTGTCAGTGCTGCGAGCATTAAACCCACAATATCCTGGCCTTGTAATAGTAAATAGCAAAAGATATTGTGATCGAAATGCTAAATGACTCAAACAAGCATAAGTCAAACAGCTTACCTGCCACTTGCTCTTTTGCAAATGTCGCGATCATTATCTTTGCAGAATGGCACTTGTGCCATTTTCTGCAGGGCAAAGACAATTATGCGCCGTTGCATAGTTCAGTCATAAAATGCGGCAGCTTGTAGAAAGTCATTCCAAATGACGGCTAAAAGCTTGAAATGTTTACAATGGTGATATTTAAGCATATTACTGATCTGATGTACTGTATATTCAATGCTTTGAAGTATCTTTGTGAATGCAGGTGGCTGTGAAAATAAACTGCATTAAATGTATTTATTTTACACACATAACAGCAAAAGGCATAAATCTCATACCAGTCTTTTGGTTACAATAAACAGTTTTTTTAGAGCAGAAAAAAGCGCTACCAACAGTACTGTCATATGAAAGTTCTATATAAGCTATAAAATTATGTTCTTCCATTCCACAAATAGCCGGTCAACACCCCCTCTGCTCGAAGTGTTGACTGGCTATTGAGGCGACTGGCTGTTTGTTGGCTCTTTACCAAACAATGCAGAGAAGCCAGATTGAAAAGACAGATGTTTATTTCCTAATATAATCTATTATAATTGCTAACATCTCAACCGTCAAATCAACGAATGTTAAACAGTGAATACCTGTATTATTGTTGAGTTATTATAAATATATGTTTTTTATACTTAGTTTTGAATGTAATTTTGAAGATTTAAAATGAAATCCTGTCCAGAAACTTCTATGGATTTTTCCAAACTTCACCGTATAACACTATTATATGATTTGATGTTTGTTAACAGCCGTCACTGGCTCATGTCTCTGGACAACTATACAAGTCAGCCAAGTTTCCTATCACATTCAGCAAGAAATTTTTATTAGCATGTTGTAGTGGCATGGACAGAAAGTGTAATATCGAACGTGGAATTGTTGTTTTACAAATATTTTCCTGTTGGGTTTTTTTGTTGTTGTTAGACATTGATCTCATTCTGCATCTTGCCATTAACGCTTTCTCCCTACTTGCTTTTGAGATTAAAAGTAACTTTTCTAAATGGCTCATGTGGATTGATATGACATGACATGTTATAAATGCTGCTGGTGGCTACTTGCTGAAAGCCTGCTTTGCTAAGCTATAAAACTAAAGCAGGTTATAAAAAATATCCCGCTTTGCTGGATCGCTTAAAAGCATTCATTATGTTATTCAGATTTACTCAATGCTATGTAAATTGCAGAATAAATCTGAAATGAGGAGGTTTGATTATGCATTTTGTTTGTGGTGATAATTATTGGCCTTCATGTTCAGCAGTCATGAAACATAGGCAGTCCAAAACACAGAAGCATTCCCTGTCTGTTAGTTGGCATTTGTTAATACTCAGAACTTGTTCATATTACATATGTTAATATGTTTTGTTATTAAATATTAATATATTAAATACCAAAAAAACTTTGTTTGGGGAATCGAAATTCAAGTAATAAATAAAGCCATTTTTACATTATAGTGTTGTCTTAAACATCTTTACAATTTTATAGTATCTTCTCATATCTCGAATTGAATGACAGTGGAAAGGTAAAACTCCTAAACATTATAAGGAAGAAACCTTGGGAGGAAAAAGATTTACAAAGGGACCCATCCTCCCAAAACTGTTTGCTAGGAAATCTCAAATGTTAGTAAATCAAATGAAAATACAGTTTGTCAGTAGATGCCCTAATCCAGACTGATTTACAAATGATATAATCTTAAACAATACTAGCAGTTGTGGGTAAAGGGTTTTTCCCAACAGCAGCGTGGTGGAGGTGGGATTTAAATCTTGCAGTGCTCCACCAACATTACCTCTAAGATGGATTCCAATATTCTTAATAAATAAAAAATATACCAAAGTAATCATGATTTTAGTATTTCAATTGGTACAGTTCATCGGACTGGGCTAATCTGTATTTTCTCCATGTGAAGAGGAAATAATTTCCCTGCAGATGACAAGGCCATGGCCTCATTTGTTAGAAAGAAACTTCAAGCAAACTGTGTGACAGCTCCCCTTAAAATACCTGTGCGATGAGTCCATCAATAATACGTTTAAAAGTTTCCCATTTGTTTGATCAGTGCAAACAAAAGGAATTTAATGTGATCTTAGATATGCAGTAGTACCTGCTACATTCAAAGGCAATCTCATATTCAATCACAAGAAATTATATGATCTCAATATAAAATGCATCAAAAATGCCGTTGAACTAAATGCAGCTTTTATCCTTGTATTTTCTTTTCATCCAAACATCCATCCATTTTCTTCCGCTTAATCCACACGGCGTCGCAGGCCAGGTGTCCACCCGGCAACTCTGAGCGCAAGACCAAGAACAACCCTAGACGGGGCGCATATCTCTAGTGGGGCACACACCAAGGGCCATGCACTAAGGTCCACTTTTAGAGACACCAATTAACCTAACGCGCATGGACTGTGGGAGACGGTTGATTCAATTTAGCTGAAAATAGTGCCATGTATTGTGCACTTCTGAGCTTAAACTTTGGATTAGAACCCAGATTGGCAAAATATTCATCTTTTTATGCTTTCAAAAGCAAACACATGGTCAAAATAAGAGTAAGAATTAAATTGCTGCTGCTTGTGAACATACTGCTCCCGATTTAAAATAGTAAAATATCCTTTAATTTTTGTGAGCAATGTAAAAAAAAGTAATAGATCAAACAAACTTGAGATAACCATTGCTTTTGATTTATTTAAATGTTTAAGTATTGTACGTAAACACACACAGCATTTAGAGATCAAAATCTAAACTCTGATCAGGACAAAGCATTTTAGCTTTACCTAAGAGTGTATATCTGTTTTCAGATAAGCCCTTATATTGATCTACGTGACCCTACATGAATAAATTGCGCATTTGTAGAATGAAATACCAGGGTATATTAAATGATTGGACATACATTTTTATGACAAAAAGTTGTACTCAACAGAATGTTACCTGCCATGGGTCAATATTCCCTTAAATTATAACCTGCATTTCTTTCAGTTTGAATGCAGTTTTGAAACCATGACGCTTTTTTCGTAATGCATGATTAAGAAATGCATTGCTGCTGCCAGTATGCAATTCATAGCTCAAAGGGACGGTTATTTTGGGGGTTTTATGCGTGCGTGTGTGCACTTTCTATAGTTCAGAAGGTTTAACATGGTTACCACTCTGACCAGTCTTAGGCAACACAGCCCCATCAGGGTGATATGCATACCCCGAGGTGATATTCATAGGTGCCTCATTTTTTCACACATTAAACAAACTTTAGAATTGCTTGGTTCTTTTTAAGTCGAATTATTGCTTCTTAGGCTGTATACTTGTTGCATGTGACACATGCAGTAACTTGTTATTTTCAAGACAATGCAAACCAGAAAATAGGGAATTAAGCTCGCTCCTGAAATCCTCCTTTGTATCCTGCTTCCTTATGATAAGAAAACCATTTGGCATGGATTGAACTGTGTGATATGAAATGCAGAGCGAAAAAGTGAACTCAACTTGCAAATGCTGAATCAGATCAGGCATTCTGAAATATCCCTGACATACAGATGAGCCCATTTGAAACACGTGATAAGAAAATTAGGCAGTTTTGCCAAGGCCTGCCTGGCCATTTTTAGCCACTTATGCTGGATAGGCTTGTCATCAGTCATTTTTGTCTCTCATCACTGCCCCTCAGCAGTCATCTCTGTGATTGGCTCTGACTCAGAGCAGGATGATTATACATAATTCTTAGCTCAAATATGAAACCAGAGGCACTGTGGCCGTGTGAAGTATGAGGGGGACTAATCTACAATGCAGCCACCACAACCAAGTTACTGTGCTCTAAATGTTGCCACCCAGAATTATATAAAAATAAGAGATGTTGTATCGTTTGATATTAATATAGACAATCCAATATTTCTTTTATGATGTTGGCCTGAGATCTAGGATATTATTGCATAAACTATGAATAAAAAGTGAGACTGTGTACCTAATTGTACACTTATTATTATTATAGTCAGTGTGCTATTGCTTCTGTTTTTTTCTTTTTCCAGCATGGTGAATGCACAGTGATTCTAAACAGGCTAGGCTATATGCTATTATTGATATGGTAACAAAAAAGACAAACCAAGACACAGAAAGGCTAAGATAATGCTGTTGTACAATAATACTACGATTTAGGCACCTTTCAAAATCACACTCAAGGACTTTACAATCAAAATAAGAATAGTGTAACATAATGTTAACAGAATTGGCAGGTCATATACAATGTAGTCTAATAACAGAAACAGTAAGTCATACCTTAAATACAATCCAGAACAAAGGAATAAAAACACAGAATAAGGCTTGGAATAAGACCAAGAACACCTTACAGAAAGCAAGGAGTGGATGCAGGGACAAGAAATCTAGAGTGTGTGATGAACCCAGAAAAATAAGTGATCAAAGAGGGGAGTATTTATAGCAAAAGCACTGCGGATAGTACCATGAGTAAAAAGAGCTATGCGGGATAAGGTGGCTCTCCAGCCCACGTCCTCCTGACTGGTGTGTTGCGTTCCATTGCAACACAAGGTTTCTATACTGCTCAAAAATGGAGGATATTTCAGAATGAAATATCACATAATAAAATATCCCCTAATTTTGTGAGCGGTGTATTTCTTTGCTCGTCTTTGCTAGAAAAGCATGTTTTGTTTCTGCATGTGCATTAACTTACCTCCAGAAATAGATATTAAAGAAGTAAAGACTTTGGGGGAAATGCTGATATGCCTAGTAACCCTAAAATATCAGAAACTAATCCTCACTCAGATTTTGCAGTTACACAAAAGCACTTGCTCTCTCCTTCTGTCACATGAAACTGTCAATAACAAATATGTAATTGTGTTTTCATTTTCTCTGGAACTCTTTACACTCTCTTGGAGACTGTGGGCCCAGTTTAAATCCACCCTCACAAATCAGGTCAGCTAATGTGTCTGTTAAATTTAGTTTCACTCTGACTCGGAGTTTAGCGTGTCTAATCTAATTAAATTACTTAAATAGTCCAGAGTGTATTTCAGTAATAGGCGTACCTTATTAAATAGCTCTGTTTCTGAAAGTTTTATGTCTGCCAAAATGTGTAGGGAAGGAAATTACATTACTCTGAAAATGACAGCCCTGTGATAAACCATTACATCAGGGGAAGGATTTCACTATTCCTATAGCAGGCTGTTATTTCAGGATGTTTCATCGCTTTCGACCGCATTCTTTGTACACGAGCCTGTCTGAAAAATTGTTCATGGTTTGTTTGTTGTTAGGAAATCACAAGTACATGCATAATGTGAAACAAATGTTGTGGCTATGCCGACATATTTGCTGTTTTTGTAGATGAAACATGCCAGGAATCCAAATGCAGCTGACATATAACAATTATAATAACATGCAGATAGGGTGGTTTCAAACCACAGAATTAGCACTACAGGCATCACTAGTGAACTCATAAATCTCTCAGCATCGAGACAGTTAGGTTGGTTGAGTGTTATCAATTTTTTACCATGACAGACAAGCAGTATAAACCAGTTCATTTCCAATCCTGGACCCCACCTGTGTGGAGTTTGCATGTTCTCTCTGTGTCTGGATGGGCTTGCATCGAGTACCCTCAAGTACAAGTTCATTGTTGCTGTACTTGGGTTTTTTTGTAGGGATTTGTACTTGATGTCCGTGATATTGAACACTATTTACATTTATATATTGGGGGGGGCAGTTGAGCAGTGCTCAAGGACCGGAGTGTGTGAGGTACAGTGCAGAGTGTGATATATACAGTAAAATCTTAGGTCTCGCATTAAACAAACAAACTAACTGGGAAAAAGTAAAAAGTGAAAAATAGTCCATATGTTTACACACAAAACATTTATGAGAATCTCAGATTAAGTTAATTTAAATATGTGTTTATTCGTAACCAATTTTCCGTCCAGTTATTTTGCTGTTTATACCATTAGTGGTACACTTTACTGTACATCTTCAAAAAGAGGGCATTAAGAACCAAAAGCTCAGCATGTGATATGCAATTCTGCTTCAGCAGCCAATCAATATGCAGACATGGAAGTCATCCCAACTGGCAAGACTCACTTCACTTTGTGACACGATACATAATGTTTTTTAATAAATGTTTCTGGTTCTAAGCATACAGTATGTTTGAAAACATGTGAATCTCCAGGATTAGCAGTTAACCTGAATTTAGAGTCAGGTGTTTTCAATCAATAAGATGACAATCAGAAGTAAGCGGACACCATATTCTATTAGAAAGTGGAAGTGTATCAAAATCTGATCCTCACACAACATTCATGGCAGTGTTTTGTGGAACAAATAAAGGAGCAAGCCATCTGAAGACATCAGATAGTTCTTATATCAAATATCAATCAAAAAACAAGGTGTGTAATAGTCTGTCAGTTCACAATGGAACATGGGGCAACTTCTAGGCAAATAAAGGCCCCTCTCACATTGGCTAATATTTATGAGTCCACTTTGCACGCAGGACTCTTCAAGAAGAAAGCTGTTGGTCGTCACGAGGACAATTCAGAAGGCAAAAACATTTTGTGGAATAATTTTTTGTTTAAATGGGAAGTTTTTGGAAAAGTGTTACATCCCAGCATAAGAACATTATCCTGGCTGTCAAACACGATGGTGATAATTTGTGGGTTGGTTCTGTATTGTTGCCTCTGAGGCAGCACGGTTTGCCATCGTGGAACAATGAATTCTCCAGACTACCTGAGAACTCTAAAGGAAAATTTCAGGACATTTCAAGACATGCATTCTAAAGGGTTCACAAACTTCAAAAACCACCAAGGTGTACGATGCAGTAAAAAGTAGAAGAATAAGAAGTATAAATCTTGTGAATAGCAGAAACATTGTATCGTGTAGAAGCACAGTTAGGGTTAACTGAGAATATCAATTATGTCTCAGAGCAAATCGCAAAGAAACTGTTTGAAGAATAAAGATTTTCCTAAACATGTCAATAAAAGGGAGGCTTTGGCTTTGCCAAATCAATGAAAAGGAAAAAAAATTCTTTACTGAATAAATGTGCTTTAGGGACCAGTATTTATCTTTTCAAACTCTCACTGAATGTCTCTATTTCTCTAAACTTGAAATACTATATTTCAATTAAATGTGAACATCAATAGCCAATATTCATACCACATAATTTCAAGGCAGTCTGAAAGCAGGATGGCCACTCTGTCTCTCAGTCTACGCTGAATAGCAGCATTTCAACCTAATCTGTTTTTATCGACTGTTTTGAACTCTTTTGGAGATATCTGAATACCTGAATCTGACATTCTTAATACTTTTCTGCTCAGGAAAAAATGCATCTGCCATGGATTTAAGAAGATTTATAAGATTGTTCATTTGGATATTTCATGCCTGAGATACGAGCTTCTCCATTGTGTTCAAGCAAGCAAGCAACACCTTTTACAACAGAACATACCTAATCGAACAAGTATGTGGTGACAGTGGAAAAGAAAGTCTCCCTAAATGTAAACTTGCGGCACAGGGCACAAGGCAGGAACAACCTTAAATGATCAAAATACTTGTTATAGCTTTAGTTTAAAAAGAATCAACGTAGAAAAAAATCTAAGTAGAGGATCATTCAAGAAAACGTAATACATAAAATATTCTGAAATATCACAGCATTAAGAAGTGTATAATACAATATTAAATAAAAAGTATAACAATGGTGTGTATATAATAAAATAATTTACATTCTAAAATACTGATTATGAGTGTCTCTTGACAGTCCAGTGAAGAATAAATGAAGGTTCCTTTGCCATCCTGGGAAGGGAATCCTCATTGAATGGCAGAGGGCAGGCGAGTTAGGACACTCTGATGTGTTCTTAGTAAAGGTACAATATGAGGACCGGATCTGAACCAAAAGAACAGCTTAGTGTGAGAACGGAGAGAAAACAGAATAAGTAAGTGTCAACTATTTTAGAAAGAATGTATTTGTCATTTGATATATTTAGCATTCATTGTAGTGTATTCATTGTATTTAATGCATTTATTGTCCATATATTGTACTCTTATACATATCATTTAAGTACTCATTGTACTTATGTCCTGTCTTGCACTATGTCCTCCTGTGTAACTGCACTGGAGATTTAGCCTAATAGTTGTACTGTACAACCCTGTCTCGTTACAATGACAATAAGTTGAATTAAATTGAATGAAAGCAGTTTAAACTAAGCTCCATGAGTTTCATAGTTTTATAACAGCCTTGTTATTTTAGTATCAATTTGTTTTCATTTCCAGTCAGGCAACTGGGGAAGCGTCATATTCGGTGCTATGCTCACACTTGACACATTGCAACAGGCACGAATAACGGTGGTTCCGTGTCTCACATGGCATTCACCATGCTTCTTGAATATGAAGGAGATCTTTAGAGTATGTAGACCTTTACAAGCTTTTATCTATCTGAGAGAATTTACAGTAGAACTAGGAAGATGCATCACGTATTTCCAAGCATTCCAAAAGGTTCACGGCCTTGTGCGGAGTTCTGCCCAATACTCAAAGTATAAAGTCTTTCTAACAGTTTTTAATGCTCAGCACGATACATTCTGTTCTCTATAAATCTGTGTACACTTTACACTGCTCATATTAATCAGACACTAGAGGTTAATCCATGTCCCCGCAATGGTGAATTCCATTTCTGTGATGAATATAGTGAAATATAGTGATATGCTGCAGTACGGAATATTGTCATGTCTAGTTATGAGTGATTTTAGCAGAATTTATTTCAACAACCCAGCGTATTTTGTACTTGTTACTTCTTCATGTATGATTGCGTTTTCCCTGTTTACTATGGTGAGCTGTTAGATGTCATTTGTATGATTTTTGCAGAGTCATGCAGTTGAAGCATACCCCATTATGTACCATCAGTTGGTTCTGCACCTCTTCCCCTCAGTAAAAGGCTTTTAGAAAGATTTTTAAAATAAATAATGTTACTTTAAGTGCATTCAGTGCCATGTACTTTTTATACTTGAATAAAATGTTATGCTTCGACTTTTACTTGACGATATTCATAACAGATTAGTGGTACTTTTACTTTTACTGCAACCTCTGGTAATAGCTGAACCTCCTGGCTGTATGAAGCATAAATCAAACTAATTCAATTGACCAATTCAAATGGCATGTTTTTCCAGAACAAGCAGAAAAAAAAGTTATGTTGCTTCTCTTTTTTCTCATATTTGACAACCTGAATGTTTTGAGGAATGGACTCCATTAATGAAAAAACAATATTCTACAGCAAAGTGGATCCAGCCTTATCAAATAGTAGTTGACATTTTTTTATTATGTCCACCATATGTTTTTACTTAAATTGAGACCTGAACTGTTTGCTGGCCATGCCATTGAGTTGATATGCCTTTTCTGAAACAAAGCTCTAACACACTTTGCGCCGTAGCAAAATGCATTATGATCCTGAAAAATGAGTTCATCATCAGCAAACCTATTTTCTATCGATTGAATGAGAAAGGTGTCCAATGTACACCCGTGCATTGACTGCTGAGGTAATGACTCCTATCTCCACTGGTCCTTTACCTGACATGCAACCCAATATCATAAATAAGTGAGGAAATGTGATTGCTTGGCGTCACCTCCTTGGCCAATGCAGATTTGTGATTCATCACTGAATATCGCTTTCATCCAATCCTCCACACTCCATAATTGCCTCATCATATTGTTAGTTGCTTATTGGTTTGCATAATTTGGGATAATTCCTATGTGTAACACGATCCACCATAGAGGGAAATGTTTAATCATAGCCCTCTTCCCTGAGCTCCCTCACTTCGGCCTAGACACTATTTATAGCTCATATAAGAGTTATTTCTCATGACTTTGGGCCATCTGTAAATAAAGGCTTCATCATGAGCAACATGCAACCTGTTCATTTCTTTTCTTCTGGAAAAAAGGATCATCCCACCTACATGATTGAATATATCATGGAGTCACCTTTTGCTTTAATTACAGCCATCAGTCTGTTTGGATACGTGTCTACCAGCTTTACAAAGCTCAGCAGATCAGCAAATATGTGCTTGTTCTTGTGGAATTGTTTAAATTCAGTAAAATTCTGTGGTGAGCAACAAAGGACAGGTCTATTCAAGTTCAGCCATATATGTATACTAAAATCTATTGGATTTTGATCACTACTTTGACTTTTCAGAATTCCCTTGACTTTTTATGGACATTTCTGTCCTCAAGTCAATGGGCTGCATTTATGTGCTGTGTTTAGGGTCATTGCTGTCCTGGAAGGTGAACCACCACCCATCTTTAGCTGTTGTAGGAAGCACCTATCATCTTTTTGCATCTTTTTTCTATCTTAAATAACATTTCCAAAAATGGTGAATTGCTGTGCACTACTACTAGTGGACATTTAATGGAGCTGTAATTAGTTTTATCCAAACCACTACAATTAATTATGGAGCTCAAATGGCCTTCTGTGTGATTTGGAAAATGAATGTGTGAAACAGATCGAGTTTATAATCTTACTCTGAAGGCTTTTATACATTGTTTTTGTGATATTTATACACTATAGTCTGATCATCTGTCTTATTTTACTTGGAATAATATTGTCTTCTCTTTAATTTATTAGCCTATATTTTACTTTATTAAACTGAGCAGAAGGAACAATCTAATTTGAGAAGATTTATCCAAGTAGAGTGAAAGCACATTTGAAATGACAGGGCTTATTATGTCTGCGGTAAACAGTGATCATGAGAAAATACAGACAGCAAAAGAGAGTAAAACACACAAATTGTGCGTTATAGAGCAAACTGATGGACTGAAATCAGTAGAAGAGAAGTTATGAAGGAAAGATTAATTGTAACCAAAGTAATGTGAATAAAATATTTAAGTTTGGGAGAGCTTGTTTTGTCTCAACTTGAGTTTGTTGAATTATTTATTTGGAAGCTGGGACACCATTGGCTGCCTCATTGTTTGGAGATGACATTTTGAGAGCAGTCCATTGTTGTTTGGTTTCCTGACAGACAGTCATAGAACATGGGTAGGCCATCTGAAACTGGGACTGTTCTACCATATTCTGACAAAACAAACAAAAATGTGCATTTTAACTCACAATGCAAAACTACTTGTCTAATTGAATTTGCAAATTAAAAGCAAAAAAACTTAGAGTGCTGCTGACACAAATGCTATTGTCTGTAATGCAGTCTGGCAAACCGGACCCATGTTTTCAAACATTTGTTTTTCTTGGGAGAGAATGGCTGAGAGACCTGCTGTGCTGTGGAGCTGTATACACAGGTCCCTAAGAGCACTATAAGAGCGCTGACAGCTACAGACCATTTTACACTTTCCAACAGTTTGTAGGCCGGCTTTGTTTCTGGAATTATCACCTGATTTTTACATGAGTAGTAAATTCAGGTACTGTCACATCTGTTAAGTCAAAAGATTTCGCAGCACTTTGCCAGTTTTTCAAGGCATTAAGTTTTTAATAAGCAGTTTGAATTCAGTGACATATTGTGATTGGTACAAAATAGTGATTGTGTAAATTATAGCCCATCCTTAAGAGATGACATCTATTCAGGGTAAACAGATAAAATAATTCAATGTTTGCTTGGTATCTTGACTTTTATTATTTTGTCCTTGTGCAGATATACAATGCCGGGTTAATGTTACTTCTATCACGCATTCATTATGAGATTCAAACACAAATGGACGAAGGTGGTTAGGGAGTTTTTTTTCTCAAGTTCAGCAGTTGGTGATTCAATTTTCGTATGATAAGACATTATCATTATCATGTCATTATAGACATTATTACAATTGAATTGTAAACAATGCAAAACAATGCACATTCTCTTGTATACATATAAAAAACTTTTGTCCCATGCAATTACAATAATTTACAAGAAACTAATCTAAATCTGATCACTGTCTCACACAGGTCAAAAGAATAAAATGATTTGACAAAAAAACAACTTTCTCATTTACTCTTGGGTTAATTGTGGATTTTATATCTTTTTTTTAAATTTAGGCTTCTTTTATTTTAAAGACATCTATTGAAAATCAAATATAAGCTGCGTCTCAAAAGCATACACCTGTAGTCACACTAGTGTTGTTGCGATACCAAAAATGACAACTTCGATACGATACTTAAAAAATATTGAAATTCTATACCATTTTTGCTTGATATGTGTGTATACAACAGGACTATGGTAGCCTAGTGGTTAAGTTGCAACAGTTGGTTCCTTGCCTTTAACTCAACATTGCTTAAATTGTAATTCGCTCTAGATCTGGATAAAGGCATATGCTAAATGCAGTAATATAAGAATACATACGTAACATT